>NW_010729111.1:2072603-2170902 GCF_000365185.1 Nelumbo nucifera | reverse complement strand
TACGGCATGGGCAACACTGCTGCTTAAGACACGGTCGCCTCTACGGCATGGGCAACACTACTGCTTAAGACCCAGTCGCCTCTACGGCATGGGCATAATCAAAGAGTGGACTACAAGTCGCTCCCAGAATCTAAGGGCTAAAGTACTGAACTGGCAGAGACCTCGACGCCTCATGGGCAACTCCCAAAGCCTAAGAAATTGGATCAGCGCCTACGAGCTCGTCGAATTACGAGCCAAAAGGAGAAATCTACACCCTTCACTGAGTTACTTTCAGCTCGACAGTGGGGGGCAAATGATGAGGGCGAATTTGGCCCTCTAATGACATTGTGACACCTGGCACATCATGCCAACTAAGTGCAGCCTCTTGACAGCTAGACAGCTCGAGCTCGCCTCAGGCAGTTCGCCACTAGGCAGCTCGCCATCATGCAGCTCGCCACAGGCAGCTCACCACAGGCAACTCGCCAATAGGCAGCTCGCCACCATGCAACACACAGGCAGCTCGCCATTTTGTAGCCTGGCACCTCAGAACAACTAGATGACACCCGGGACCACTTTGGCAACTACTTGCCTTTGCTAAGTTGATGGTGTCCCACCAGGCGTAGCCTGGCACAGGCGCGGCCTGGCACAGGCACGACCTGGTGGCCTGGCCCTGGTGCGACTTGGCCCTGGCGCAACCTGGTCCTGGCACGAGCTGGCAGCCTGGCCCTGGCACGAGCTAGTAGCCTGGCCCTGGCATGAGCTGGCAGCCTGGCCCTGGCGCAACCTGGCCCTGGCACGAGCTGGCGGCCTGGCCCATGCGCGACTTGGCGGCCTGGCCCAAGCACCGACCTGGCGGCCTAACACAGGCGCCAACCTGACAACCTCGAGGAACATACTTCCGTACCCCGCATTTTACGGGATTGTGACTTGTAACAGCTATATTAGCTCACCCACTCCCCGAGTCAGGCGGAAATGGGCAACCTTACCAATTGGTGGCTTTATCCCCACCTAAGACGAAAGCAGGTCCCATCACAGTGGGAATCTAAGAACTGGTCCACCTAACCCACAAGGACTCCAGTATATAAAGACCTCACCCCCCCATGGGCAAAGGGATGCAAAAAATAGGAGATGGTAACCCCCTGCTCTCTAGCTCTCTCATTATCTTATATTATTTTCATCTCACTACTATATGTTGACTTAGCCATCGGAACGACCTCGTCGGGTAAACACCCCCGAGTTCTTTGATTTAGTTCTCACAGGTCCCTCAACTCCCGCTGTCTACATGGATGAGCAGATCATCTCCGACAGGAAGTAGCCGGTTTAATTCCATGACTACTGGTAGCCAAATCACCTCCTACAAGGAACAATTGGATTGCACCACGCCAGGGAGCTCCACTTGCGAGCAGACGAGCAGCCAAAAAATGATACCTTACCGGAAACCGTCACATCAAAACCTATTTTCAAAAACAATGATAAAAGGCAATGCGGACTCCTCACGAGTATCTCTATCTTCATTACTGTACCCAATCTTTAAGCCAGTCGAACCTCAAATGTTGGACATCAACAATACACGAAATTTTCCTTTTCAGTAAAGTTCAAGTTCCTGTACGCATGCCATCCGTTGGAAGACAAGATCTTTACAAATATCTGTGGAAGTCAGTTTCAATCGGTCTCTATGTGTTAAATGGGTCCATCCCCGTGTATAGGACTGTTTCAGAGTCCTTCCATAAGCCAAAAACCCTAGAGCACAACAATGAGGGCTTTAATGCACCAGAGCTATGGAGGATGAAACAATCCGATTCACGAATTCAATGAGGTTTTTGCAGAGGGTCAGGTGCAGGGAGTAGCACCAGCACCCTTAAATCGTCCGAGTAATGCGGCCTACACGGCATAAGAAGATTTGCCGGTTAGATTACAAGGCTAAACAGAGCTAGATACAAAGAACCCACTGCCGGAAGGTTTTATACATCATCTACTTCCTTTGCATCATCTTTTTTATAATCTCATAAAAGGTAATTTTTATAGAGTATTCTATCATTACTATCATTGTGAATTTTCATTCCAACTTCATAAACAAAAACATTTTTTTTTAAGAAAAAACACAGGCATTCTCCTGTTATATACAAAAGACCATTCTATCATCTGACACTGGATACAAGTACCGATCTATACACAACTGATTATGTGTGCCAAAGAAAAAACAAAAGGTTAATGCAGGGTTTCACTACATTCTCAATTCATTTACGACCTATTAGCTTGCTTCAGTAGATTGAATCTCAAGCTCCGCCCACCAAAGAGGAGATAGTTTAGGCGTTGCCCTATCAGGTCCCATTGCTGTAATTTCTCTTAATTGAGCTGTAACCTCTCTCATTGTCGGTCTCTGCTTGGGGTCAAGATGGACACAACATCTTATCACGTCCAATAATTTCTTGAGCTCCTCCTCTTGGAAGGATTTCAGAGTCGGATCCACCATTCCTTTAAGGGGCTGCTCCCCTCTGAAGTAAACTGATGCCCAGTCTATAAGTGAAATGTTGTCCACCGAGTATGGGAGTCTACCTGTTATCATCTCCAACAAAGTCAAACCAAATGTGTAAATATTATTCTCTAGATTGGAAGATAAAGTTTCAGGGATATCCATGGTGGTCGATCCCATATTAGAAGCAGCTATATCATTCCATAGACCAAAATCTGAGATTTTGGCTGCATAATCTTCAGTCAGATAAACAACAGATGAGTTCAGATTCTTAAGGATCAAAGGCGGGGTGAGTTGGTGCATGTATTCAAGGCAGTATGCCATTCCCATTGCGATCCTCAGCCTTGTCCCCCAGTCCAAATGTTCTGATTCTTTTACTGCAAGATACCAACAAAATTCATATCAGGAAAAGTAATAGGAACCATAAATAGGCTCCACTAAGTCATGACCTAATTAATGATTAATAAAAGGGTCGGAGTTGGATATAGGATTATCTGCATAATTTATTTTTTAAGATAGAAACTTGCTTATCTTGCCCATATCTCTTGATTCATGCCAAGATGGTCTGCGATACTTCATATATTTTCTAAAAAGAGAAAAAGGTTAGTTTGAGTTGTATGGTTGGTGGATCTGTAACTGGTTGAACTTCGATATCTAGATCTGAATCATGACACCATAATTCTTTACGATAGGATCTAGTCATTTTACTTTATTTAATATATACATATACATATTTCTGGCAGGTTCGATGGTGAGACTATAGTATCAGATCTCCTCACCCACAAATTAATAATATTCTAATACTGCAAAGCGGATGCATAATCTTTTTTCTGAAAACTACACATGCTATTCTGGTAGATTGAATTGATCAGCTCAGTTTGGAAAGGTATGCTTATAGAATCCTAATATTCTCAATGATACTCATTATTTCTTCTCAAAAGTCAAAATATAGGCTGATCCAGAAATTAACTAAAGTATGATCAAGGTACTGGATGGTTTCTTCATTAAGTTTAAGATGTTGCTACAGAAATCCTGGGTCTAAGAGTAGGTTACTTACTGTGTAGATGCTCAAAAAGTGTTCCATTTGGTGCATACTCAAAAACCATCATTCTTGTAAAAGGTTCCTCTTCCTCACAATACCCAAGAAGGTTCACAAAATTCTTATGGTTCACTTTTGACATTGTGTCTATCTGGAATCATAATACAAGAAAATAGTTGGGAACTGTTGGAATAAATAATGGGCACATAAAAATGTTCATTGAAGTTTGTTTCATAATTACCTTCTTCCTGAACTGACATTCAAAATTCTTTGACCAATCCTTGGCAGATGTCAAGGAAATACTAATCACTGCTATTTCAACTCCACTGGACAGCGTTCCTTTGTACATTGTGCCTTCTGATGAAGAATCTATTATATTACTAAAATCTTCACAAGCTGTTTCAAGCTCTGACCTCTTAAGCTTTGGCACACCTGAAATATGGAAACATCAGGAATATAGAACTACAAGCTAATTACAGCATACAAGGAATATTTGCAGCAGCCTAAGAGGATCTGAAAAACATATCTCTTTCTTCTACTTTCCATTACTATTAAGGGAGGTTTAGATTCATTGTTCCATTGTTCTTGTCAAGGAATATAAATAGACCAAAATCATGTTGTCACAACCATCCAATCTATTAAGGTAAAATGGGCCATTAGAAACATAAATAGCTTTCCTTCAAAAATACCAAGGAATAGAAGGTTGTCACTGGTTGACTGGGTTCTTTCCTACCCAAGAATATTGCATGGTTGGGACCAATTAAATGATGGGTCTGACTACATAGCTTGTCTGTTATGCATCCAGGCATGCCTATTCTACTTTGCCCTTTGTTTAAACTGTGTCATTATATTGCTAAAATTATAAAACACACACAATAATTCATTTACAAGGAAAAAATGAAGAATGACCTTCACCTGTTATAAATGCTTTCTGAAGCTGCCCGCTTAACCCTGTCGACCAAGGTTTGACTGTAACCACCTTATTTCTTCGACAATATAGAATTCCAATGACTGAAAGACAAAGGAAAAAGGCAGCAACTGAAGCTCCAAACCAAATAAGAAATTTAGGATTTCCTGATGAAGACTGCAGTTGCACATTATTGACTGGTGGTGGTGCAGATGGAGATGGAGCTATGACTTTAGGAGAGGGCGATGGCAAAAGTGATGGAGAAGGTGGTGGAGAAGGTGATGGAGAAGGTAGTGGAGAAGGTGATGGAGAAAGTGATCCCTTATTATCAACAGGTGGTGTTTTTGCACCTTTCGCGTTTAGCCCTGAACCTGTCAGCAGCCTCCTTTGAGCATAATGTCTAGCTTGGACAGAATTCCTACAAGACATAACAGTAGTTTGTATGATACCATGTTCTATTTCAGTTCCAGTGCAGAAGAGATCTTTTGAAAGAATACAAGATATGAAATGTTCTCATTTAATACATCTGGTACATGTGCAGGTCTTCTGAACCTACCACCCAATGGAAGCCAACAAAGAGAACTTGATCAAAATCTTATTGATCTAATGATCATACCATCAAAATCATAGAATTTTTTGTTGGGCTATAATGTTCTTTATGATGAGTCAAAAGAGTGGTATGCTGATGTTACACTCATTCAATGGTTTCTCTCTAACTATTTTCCTTATAAAATGATTTCCAATGTATGACTCATGGGATTATGGTCTCAAACACCCAAAGTGCGGATAACACTAATTAGTAGTGAACTATCTACATAGCCCACTTCAAATGTATTAAGTGGAAGATCATACAGATTGATGGCACTCAAAATATAATCTTACCATGGAATAGTTCTTCTGTTGCAGGATATTCCTTGTGCAGCATTGCTTAGCAGGTTCTCATCTATTTGAAGTTCAGAAAGCATATTAAGCTCATGAAGTTCAGGAGTGGCACCTAGGAACTTGTTATTATCAAGGAGTCTGCAATATAAATAATAAGATTATATCAGCAAAAACACATCATAAAAGAGGAGATTAACAGAAAGTCAGCTCGTCAACAGCTGCAACTCACAGGATAGACAGGGAAAGGTTATTGCCAAGGTTGGTTGGAAGTGGCCCGCTGAAGTTGTTATATCCCAAGTCCAACAACTCCAGCTCCTTCAATTCTCCAATCTCTTTAGGAACGATGCCAAAGAATGAATTGTTGCGCAAAACACTGCAAAGAGCAAGAAGAATTAAAACAATTTATAGTATGGAAGACAAGGTTCTCAGATAATATAAAAGACACAGATTTATAAAGTACTTTGAGGACCAGGTCTTTGACAAACATGTCCTTACATAGACTTTATGTGAATAAGGTTCCTGATTTCAGGTGACAACGTTCCTCTGAGGCAAAGATCTCTTAAATTCCTGCAAATAAAATAATTCTGACTTCAGCAACTGTAAAAACACATAAACATGAGAAATAAATGTGTTGTTATTAAAGTTAGTACTAATTTTTAATTAATTGTTACTACTAGAACTTCTGTGGTTGTTTCTTTACTATTTTACTACCATCTCTTAGTTTGCATGGACACAGGCACGGGATCTGACATGTTTTTAGGAGTGCAACTTGGTGAATCCCAAAAATGTAGGATTCATGGGCATGTCTCACATAAATAATGTTTTACTTGTATTAAGCATTTTGATTTCTAACATTATTTTTATAATTCGTAGAATTATATAAGTATAAGACACAAAAATGTAGGATCAAAAAACCGTTATGTATCATTCCGGGACCTCTCCGATATGCCCTTACAGTGGGGTGGAGGAGCCCCAAACTGACCCCCCTGAACTGATTTTGAAAAAAATAAAAAAAGTTAAAAAAAAATAAGCTATTGATATCGCTTGATATGCCCCTACCGGCGTATCGAGTATATTGATATTATGAACCTTAAGTATAATAACTTAAGTTAACCTCGCAGCCTTTGCCTATTTACCCACATGGTCACACTACTTGTTTTTCATTAATTTCCTAATTTCAATGTTAACCGGAAAAGATCCAATAAACCGGTTGTTTATTCATCAACTGCTCAACCGTCCATTACTAATACAGACTCAAAAATTGAAGAACAATGGACCACGTATTGAACCAGGATAGATTAAATGCAAATTTTGCAATTTTATGAGCGACCCTATTACACATAATTGGGATTCCTGATGCATTATAGGCTGGTAAAATGGCATCTTAAGTCATAAATATGGATTTGCAATGGCAATATGGACTGTTGGTTAGGAGTTAGGACACGTCCTTATTCCTTACTGCCATTGATACTACATGACTGCAAAATGCCTCATTAAACAATTAGAAAGTATGAACGTATAATTTATAAGTAATCGCTGCAAGGGTATGATAACAAAGAACTTTGACCAATCAGAATGCACCAGCCCCCCTCCCCATGAATTTTGATGAATACCTTTTTCATACCTGTTTTTTGCATTGGGTGACCATCGCAAGCATGGTCACTGATGCGACTCTGACATGGTTCTGAAACCAAATATTGCTGTTTTATGCAAGGTTTTCGAATTGCCGTTGATTCGGATGGTCGGACAGTTTGGCCTGAAAATCATTCAGACAATCGATTCTGTTTTATTTTAAATCTGATTTTTGGTCAAAACCGTCAAAAAAATTAATAATCCGTTGATTCGGACAGTCAAACTCGTTCAACAGTTTTGACTGTTTTTTATTTTTAATTTATTTGTGAGAGTGAATGATCCGTTCGAACCAGATGATCGGACCATCAACCCAGAAAGCGGTGGCAAGAACAATTCTATTTCTGAATTGTTTTTTAAAACGTTGATTTTATGAGAAAACACCAGACCATTGCATTTTCAGGATTAGCAATGAAGAAATGGAAATAGAACCAAACACCACCAAAATGTCCCATTGCTTTTCAGGATTAGCAACTGTACTCCTTCCAAATTGAGCTTAAATAAATTTTTAATGGGGAAATCTCAAATAAATTCCTGGAGGTCTGGCAATTTGTTCACGACTCTGTATTTTTCTCGACACCCCCCACCACCAAAGAAGGGAAAAAACGAAGAAATGAAACATTGAAGAATGAAGAAGGAGACTTTAGATTGCATGACCAAATTATATTTATTTATGCCAACTAATCAAATAATAACAGCAACTCCACCGAGTTTCTGCATTAATTTTCTGAAGCACTAGGCTCTATGTTACCATCATCAGTTACTGCGCAAACATGACTAGAGACCACCTAACAAAGTAACAATCTAGCGATTATTTTTTCAGGTTTCAACTCATGCGCTATGGACCTATGGTTTAATGGATCTTAAAGCTAAAGCTAGCAGAACATATACTTCGACTCTCTATCGTATTCCCAAATGTTGAAGAATAATTTACACTCTGTATGCAGCTGCTGTGTTTGGTTCGATAGAACACGAGAGCAACAGAATAAAGTTGAGGGGAAGTTCTTTAAAGGAATTTCACCAAAAAAATAAAATCATTCTGTTTCTGTTTCTCTCATATTACAGCTTCAAGTTGTACGAGGAAAAAGTCAAGCTAGAAAATTAAGGAAATAAGTGGAACAATATTCAGAATCCATTTATATCGTATGAGTTAATGAAGATGTATGAATTTCCGACGCAAAACTCATGACCAGAGTCGAAAGAAACTGATTAGTGGTTACCTGATTGCTACTAAGCTCAAATACCTACAACCCAAACTTGAGATTTAAAAGAAAAAAGAAAATCATTCGAGCAGTATGCAGAACAATTAATAAGCACCATGGAGAAGATGCGCAAAACGAAATCTTCCAGTAAGTACAGGATCCCAATTTAGAGGCAGAATCACTTACAGGGCCACAACATTTCCCTCCGAGCACTCGACGCCGAACCACAAACACGGGTCGTCGAGTCCGTCATCGTCGTTCCAATTCGACAGCGCTCCAAAAGGATCGCTCACCACATCTTCCCGAAATCGCAAAAGTGCCCACCCTGCATGCAAATTAATTGAGTAAAGCTCAGTCTTTCCAACCCCGCAACTGCAAAATCAAAAAGAATTGCTAAACCACATGCCTTCTGCGTTGAGACACCAACAGAAATCCGAATGTTGATACAACAATAGCATCGCTAAAGTCAACGCCATGCGAATCCTTAACTGATTGAATCTGCATTTTCCGTCCATCGGAATAAAAATTTGAACAAGGAAAGAAGCCTGAAATCCAACTAAATATTGATCAAACAATAGCTCAATTGCGAATAAGCTAAGTTTCGGATTTTGGAGGAAAATGGAGGGGAGGGGTGGAAGAATCTCTTTCGCGTGTCTGCAAATTTTGCTGAACCAGTAGCGTTGAAATTTTGAAAACGCGTTTTGTTGGCCTTTTTTTTTATATATTACCGAAATGTACAACTAAAAAGAAAGAAAGTAAGGTCTTGTTTGTATAAATAAAGATAGAGAGGTTAAAAAAACAGTAGCGACATTCTGGTTTCTACCGCCGCCCCACCCCCACACAAAAAAATAAAATAAAATAAAAAAATAAGTGTAGTTAGTGAATTAGTGATTACTGACTGTGACTGAGTACACTGCTCAAAATTCAAAAACATAGACCCAGGTTACAAGTTAGGGGAGCGTCCCGTGAACGTAACGCCGATTTACGAAGCGTTTCGGTTCTGGCATAAGTGATACGTTGAGTTTCGGGTGCGAGCAGTGAGCAGATATCCGATCCATGAGTATTTTGGGTAGAAAACTAGAAACCCAATCCATGATTGTATTTGCTCAAACCAGTCTACAAACTGGGATAAGCTTTGATAGACTATAGATAAAAGAATGGTTTGACCCGCTAATTGGATTTTCCTCTTTTAAAAACATTCTTCTTTCGGTATACGTGTCTATTGCCCAAAAAAGAGAAAGATGATGAAACCTCACCTCACCTCACCTCCTATGCGTTTTGATTTAGCGTGATCTGGTTGCTTCCAGCTGGAGGTGATCTGGCTTTCAGATGAACGGCGGATTGAACCTGCAAGGATATCAAAGAACCCGAAGGTGCTAATCCGGTGAGGTCGCTCCGATGCTTAAGTTAGTAGGCTAATAGTGAGCTAAAATTGCTTGAAAGTAGAGAGCTTGAGAGCAAGAAAATCACGCATACCTTGCACCCCTGGGGGGTGGAGCCTTTATATAATGGAGTCCTCACGGGTTTTGCGGAGTAGTTCTGGGATCCTCGTCATGATGAGATCCGTTTCTGCGATAATGGGAGATAGTGTCACCAACTGGTAGGGTTTATCGAGTCTGCCCGAATCGGTCGAGGGAGATAACACTGGCTGTTACGCGGTGTGATCCCGTGAAGTCTGGGAACCGTCAGAGGGATTTTTGGGACCCTCACAGTGGCATGTCGATATCCCCGAGCTGACGCCTTTAAGTCCTGAACTGGTGTGAATGTCGAAGTGTTCTTGTTGCGATATGGTACCGAGGCGATCTCATTTCGGGGTGACCTTGTCTCGAGGTCACTTTAGCCCGGGGTAGATGGGTACCCGAGACTGTTGTGCTGTGGGCTGGTCATGCTGAGCTGTCATCTGTTAGTCAGGCCGTGTCCACGTGTCCCCCTGTTACGAGGTCAGGTTAAATCACCCTTCATCAATTGCCCCCCACTCCCCGAGCTAGGGGTCCAGACTTGGTGCGGGAGTTCATGATGTGACAAGTGGAATTGGCTCGAGGTCCAAGCCGCTTCGTCGGATGAATCATTGGTCGGACCAGTTCGGCTACTTGGCTCAACCAAGAATAACCCGGGTCGCATCTGGTTTACGCACGGACGTCACATGATCTACAAACTCCGCGGACGTCAAAAAATGCACTAAACCGATTTCAACCTCGGGGGTCGCGCAACCGGTTTTCTTAGGAGCCGTCGGATCTCTTTGATCTTGACCGTTGATTCTCTGGTACAATGGCTATAAATAGGGGGACCCGACTCATTCTCTTCGCCATAAGTTCACTAGCCTTCGGTCTGAGGTCGCGTTCAAGCTCCTTAACTCGAGTCTTTCTGTGCGGTGTTCCTTTCTCGGTTCGGTCTTCCTCCTTGGTAAGTCTTCCCTAGCTCTCCTCTTCAATTCAGTTTCTTTTTCATGTCTAGTTTTAGTTTCAATAGTCTTCTAGATGAGGCTGAGGTGGGTGCCTTGGCCCAGGTCGATAGTCATACCGAAGTTACTTTGGGTCTGGAAATGGTTCGTTGCCCTCTTGAGGCGCGAGAGGCCTTTGGTAATCTGGCATCCCCCTCGCACCGAGGTCGGGTGTCGAACACTTCGGCCCATCGACAATGACAGCAGACAGGCTCCAAGCCTTGATAGCTCGGTACAACCTCCCGAACGACCTCATTTATAGTCTTCCGCTAGGCAACTTCCCTTGGGAACATGATCACAATGAGATCGTGATCTTCGAGGAGCAACTCGTAGCTGGTCTTCGTCTTCCGTTGCACCCCTTGATCGTAGAAGTCTTGAAGCTCTTTAACATTACTATAAACCAACTGCACCCGAACTCAATCCACAACGTAGTAGGGACCATCTCGCTTTTTTGTGACTATAACCTGCCCCTTGACCTTGATATCTTCTCTTCGATCCTGTCCATCAAGAAGAATGCCTCTTGTGTCCTTCTTGACCATAGGTGGACCTATTACCTGTCTCCTCGTTCGGGCTACAAGCTTTTGTACGGACTCCCAAATAGGGTCCCGGCCTGGAAGAGAGGTTACTTTGTGGTCCATAATACTGAGGGATGGCCCTTCCCAACCCATTGGAGGGCGGCCATTCAAGATCCCGGTGTCAGACTGGACCTGAAAACAAGGGAAATGCTCCAACCTTGGGCGGAGCTTGACCTCAACTTCGCGAACTACGTGGTTGAAGACAAGCTCGTGCAGGCTGGCCTGAGTCCTGTTAGGTCATCTCTATTTGTGTTTCTACTTAATTTCTGATAATGTTGTTGACGTTCTGCTTTCGTTGCAGCTCCCATGAAGCTCGCTGCAGATCAACTCTTTAGCCGGATGAAGGGGAAGAAGAACCGAGCTGCCAAAAGAGCTCGCGTCGAGTCATCGCAGGCTACCGTGCCTGAGTCCGAACCGTCCCCCCAATGTGTAACCTCCGGTGATTGATCTGATCGAGGAGGAACCAGGGAAGGCCTCCCCACCTCGCATGCCCGAGGAGGCATCTTCGAAGCCTGTTCCTGCAACCGCCATGTCTTCGGGCAGCGAGGAAGCAGTTCGGAGCATCTTGACTCCGAAATATAGCCTTCTCAAGAGAAAAAGCGCAATGTATGCTGAGGAGGTCGCTTGCTAGGCCAAACTATTGGTCGCTCAGCTCGGAGCTCGAGCGGCTACTCACTGCATGGTGGTAAGTTTTGTCTTGACTTCTTCAATTTCGTGCTTAAGACTTTTCTGATACTAACTGTGGTTCTCTTGGCAGGTGAACTCCGTTGTGCATGCTCTAACGTACCAGTCCGAGTTACAATTGAAGCAGGCTCTTGCGGTTGAGTCCTCGTCTCATGAAGCTCTCATTGAGCTGAATCTGGCCCATAACGATATCAACCAGCTGAAGAACGATGCCCGGGCTCAGAAGGAGCTCATTTCATTGCTAATGTCCGAGAAGGCAGCGCTGGATCGGGAGGTGGAAAACCTCGAGGCCCATGTCAAGGAACGAACCGAGGTACTCTTTCAGGCGGTGGAAGAATCCAAAGCAAAGGCCGTCGAAGAGTACAAGAGCTCGGAGGAGTTCCAAGGAGAGCTGATGGAAGCCGGGATGGAAGGTTACCGTAAGGGCTTTAAGCTTAGCAGGTGGCTGACCAAGCGCGAGTTTCCATAGCTCGATCTGAGCGCTATCACCACCTCGAGGGTTACAAATGAAATGGGCATCAAAGTCACCGAAGACCCAGACTTTGAGGCAAAAATTGACGACGAGCCGCTTGACATCGGAGAAGCCGGTGCTGACGAAAGGGTTGATCCTCCTGTCGAGGCATCGGACGAGGGCGAAGAGCATTAAGTCTTCCTTGTAAATCCCGGGCCTGCGAGCTCGACTTAGAGTAGAGAATTTTCTCTCTCTCTCTCTTTTTTTTTTGTAACGAGCTCTTCACATCAATGAAATACACTTTTTTGCCAAATGTTGTGCAAATAATTCTCTAACTGGTCGAACTAACCAAATAAGTATAGGTTACCCCGAACTGTCGAGCTTCCGAGCTGGACTACAAATAGGGGTAACTTCGCACGATGTACCCGAGGTGCGTGGACATCGTAGGATATCTACCCGACCTATCTGCGCGCGGATTACTTGGTGAGGTTAGTTGTCCCTTTGCTGGGATTCAACTTTTTCATTGTATACCGAGGTGGGTTAGACATCGTAGGGTTTATACTCGAGTTGTCTATACCTTAGGCATGAAATGAGTTGCCAATGCCGAAGAGGCAATTAGGTTGTGTCTGCCCATGCTGAAGAGGCAACTGGGACTTATGAGGTGCCGAGGTCTTTTGTCAGCTCGGCACCTTAACCCTTAGGCTTTGAGAGCGACTCACAATCCGCTCTTGGTTTTGCCCATGCCGAAGAGGTGACTGGGACTTATCGTAGCGCCGAGGTCTTTTATCAGCTCGACACTTTAGTCATTGGACTTCTGGGAGTGACTCGTAGTCCTCTCTTCAGTTCGGCAATCATAGGTAGTATCACCTTAGGTTGCTGATGTTCCACGCTCGAGGTACCTGTTTTCCTTCTAAGGTTTCAAGCTCATACGTACCTTCCCCGAGTACCCGCCTCACTCGATAGGGGCCTTTCCAGTTCGGTCCAAGCTTACCAACACCGGGCTCAGGTACCATGACTTTCTTAAGGACCAGGTCGCCGACACGGAAGTGTCGTTTCTTGACCCGGGTGTTATAGTACCGAGCCACCCTTTGTTGGTAGGCTGTAGTCCGAATGAACGCTAGGTCCCGTACTTCTTCCACCATGTCGAGGTTGGTACGAAGCTCGTCATCGTTTGCGTCTTCGTTGTATGCCTCTAGGCGTAATGTAGGCACCTTGATCTCAGTTGGGATTACCGCTTCCATGCCATAGGTGAGGTTGAAGGGGGTTTCACCCGTGGCGGTCTTAATAGTGGTTTGGTAAGCCCATAGTACAATGGGTAACTCGTCTACCCATAGTCCCTTAGCTCGGGCTAAGCGGACCTTTAGTCCGTGGAGTATAGCTCTGTTCGTGACTTCTGCCTACTCGTTTGCCTGAGGGTGTGCCACCGAAGTGAAGTTCTATTGTATCCTCATCTCGGCGCACCAACTCTAGAAATTGATATCTTCGAACTGCTTACCATTGTCGGAAATAAGCACCCGAGGTAGCCTGAAACGACATACTATATTCCTCCAAAAGAAGTTTTGTATACTGTGGGTTGTGATTGTTGCTAGGGGTTCCGCTTCCACCCACTTCGTGAAGTAATCTACTGCTACTACTAGGAATATCCTTTGTCTTGTCGCTGGCGGGAATGGGCCAAGAATGTCGACTCCCCACTATGCGAAGGGCCACAGGTTGGTGAGATACTTCAGGTCGGCGATGGATGTTGGCGTGCCTTTGGCATTTATCGCACTTCTTGACAAGCTCGAGTGCATCTGCTTTCATTGTGGGCCAGTAGTACCCCTACCGGAGCGCTTTCTGGTAGAGAGCCCTGCCGCCCAAGTGTCCGCCACGCAAGCCTTCATGAGTGTCACGGAGAACGAGCTCGGCCTCTTAAGGGTTGCAAGTAGCACAAGTAGAGGAGCGTGAAGGATCTCCAGTACAGTCGTCCGTCTATCATGACGTACTTGGCTGCCTGGCGCTCTACCCTTCTGGCCGCGTTGCGATTTGCAGGGAGGGTCCCGTGAAGCAGGTAGCTCATGAGTGGGTCAATCCAGCTCGGCTCTGCTTGTGCAATAGGAGCGACCTCTTCTGCCCCCCCGAGAATGCTGAGCCGAGGTAGGTTCTCTATATACACGGTCTTCATGGTGTTGTTGCTCGTGCTGGCTAACCGGGACAAGGCATCGGCCTCAACGTTCTCGGACCGTGGCTAGATAAGCAGCCATGGTGGGGTCGCGAGCTTCATAATCGCCGATGACCTGGTTGACCACGAGCTGGGAATCACTATAGATGACGATGTGTTTTGCTTGTACTTCGTTCGCTAGAGTGAGCCCGACTATCAGTGCTTCGTACTCCACTTCGTTATTAGATGCTACGAAGTTGAACCGAAGTGCATACTCCAGCTTCACCCCGTTTGGACCGTACAGAATATTGTCGGCTCCGCTTCCTTGTTGATTAGATGAGTCGTCTACGTGGAGGATCCAGGGCTCCTCGTCCCAAGTCGGCCTTGCTCTAACCGGAACTGGTGCCGCACTGGTTAAAGCTTCTTCTCTGTGCTCGAGCTCGATCAATTCAGGGACTGCGGTGCTAAAGGTACATTCTATAACAAAATCGGCCAAGGCTTGGGCCTTAATCGCCGTCTGAGGCTCGTACCGGACGTCGTACTCACTGAGTTCGATGGCCCACTTCGTCAGTCTGCCAGATACCTCAAGCTTGAGTAGGATTTTCCTTAGAAGTTTGTTGGTGAGGACGACGACAGTGTGGGCTTGGAAGTACAGATGAAGCTTCCGAGCTGCTATGACCAACGCGTACGCCAGTTTCTCGATCTCCGGGTACCTTGTTTTGGCGTCCTACAAAACTTTGCTGACATAGTAGATAGGTCGTTGGACCCGATCTACTTCCTTTATCAGTACTGAGCTAACTACCTCATCACTCGCGGAGAGGTACAGCTTTAAAACATCTCCCTCCTTGGTCGGGTCAGCACCGGGATGCTAGCTAGGTAATTTTTCAGCTCATCGAAGGTGAGCTGACACTCTTCGGTCCACTCAAAGTTTTTACTTTTCTTAATTTCCTTGAAAAAAGGCAGGCAATGATCTGCCGATTTAGACATGAAGCGGCTCAGAGCGGTATACGACCGTTCAGCCTCTGAACCTCTTTCAATTTACGAGGTGGCATCATATCTAGGATGGCCTTTATTTTCTCAGGGTTGGCTTCAATGCCACGTCGGTTGACTATGTAACCTAGGAATTTACCGAGGTGACACCGAAGACACACTTGTTAGGGTTTAGTTTCATATTATACTCGAGTATCTCACAGGTAGTAAGGTGAAACTCGAAGAGACAGATCCTGAATTTGAAAAATGGATGCAAGAGAACTATACTGTTATAGGATGGTTAGTCAACTCTATGCAACCCCATATAAGCCAGCACTATCCTCTTCCCATCCCTTATGAGTCCGATCATGGGGTGTCCACCTCTTCCACTGGACCTACCTCTGATATTCCTGCTTCTCCTCCTCCTTCTGCTCCTGCTCTCCAAAGGTGGTACCAAAGGCAGAGATTTAGACATGTGCAGGTTGTTTCCACTCCTTCAGAAGAGCATTTTGCCACTCCCATCATTCCTGAGGAAACAGGTCAGCCCTCTATTGACCCATCTCTGACTGTCCCAAACCTTGACCTTCCTATTGCTCTTCGCAAGGGCAAGCGGAAGTGTACAGCCCACTATATCTTCAAACACTTATCTTACAGCCTTCTCTCCCTTTCCTACTACTCCTTTCTTGCATCTGTTTCTTCCCAAGTGATACCTAGGTCTGTACCGAAAGCATTATCTCAAGCTGAATGGAGGGATGCCATGATGACTGAACTTAATGCATTGCATAAGAACCATACCTGAGATATTGTGGACTTGCCGGAAGGGAAGGAACCAGTGGGTTGTAAATGGGTGTTTACCATTAAGTATCACTTTGATGGCTCTGTTCAGAGGTTCAAGGCTCGGTTGGTTGCTAAGGGTTACACCCAAATGTATGTCATTGACTATTTTTAGACATTTGCTCCTATAGCTAAGATGACTTCAGTCAGGGTTTTACTTTCTCTAGCAGCTACTTTTGATTGGCCCCTACACCAGTTTGACGTTAAAAATGCATTCTTGAATGGAGACCTGCATGAAGAAGTCTATATGTCTCTACCTCCAGGAGTGTATGGGAAGGAAATGAAAGGCAAGGTGTGTAAACTACACAAATCTATTTATGGTTTCAAACAATCTCCTCGGGCTTGGTTTGAGAGATTTTGGGCTGCTCTTATCTCCTTTGGCTACATTCAAACACAATCTGATCATGCACTGTTCTTGAAGAGAAATGACTCTCTGGTGACCTTCTTGATTGTTTATGTTGATGACATTGTGGTCACGGGTAATGACATTGAAAAGGCCAGTAAACTAAAAGGATTTCTCAACTCTGAATTTGAAATCATAGACTTGGGAGATCTTCGGTATTTCTTGGGCATTGAAGTTGCTCGGTCTAAGGATGGTATCTTCATATCTCAACGCAAATATGTCATTGATCTTCTTGCTGAAACTGATAAACTTGGAGCTAAACCTATCTCCACTCCCATTGATCCTAATCATAAGCTTTCTGCCACAGATGGTGAACCTTTGTCTGATACGGGAGTGTTTCAGAAACTGCTTGGGAAGTTATTATACCTTTGCATGATTCGGCCAGATATTTCCTATGCAGTAAGTGTTATTAGCCACTTTATGCATTCTCCTAGAGATACTCATCTAGTTGTTGTAGAAAGGGTTCTGTGCTACTTGAAAGGTACTCCARGGAAAGGTATTCTATTTGCTAAGCATGGTCACATGAAGCTGGAAGCCTTTATTGATGCAAATTGGGCAGGATGTATTGATGACAGAAAGTCCACCTCTGGTTATTGTGCTCTGGTTGCTGGGAATATTGTGTCTTTGAGGAGTAAGAAACAATCAGTAGTTGCTAGATCCTCAACTGAAGCAGAATACATGGCAATGGCTCATGGTGTGTCAGAATTACTATGGCTATGATCCCTTCTAGAGGAATTGGGGGTGGACTACAAGAAACCAATGATGATCTATTGTGACAACCAAGTTGCTATCAACATTGCACATAATCCTGTTCAACATGACACAACTAAGCACATTGAGATTGATAGGCATTTCATAAGGGAAAGAGTCTCTTCAAGAGAAGTTTGTTTACCATTCATCACATCAGAAGAACAACTTGCTGATATCTTAACCAAGGGAGTTCTAAGGGGGAAATTGACACACTATATAAGCAAGCTGGGCATGATTGACATCTATGCTCARCTTGAGGGGGAGTGTAAAGAGACTGGGCCGAATGGGCCCTAACAGCCTCTCTTGTAATATCTTTTATTTTATGTTRATGGGCCACACTTAATGGGCCTGTTATTTATTCTTGTTTTATTTTTCTTTATGTAACCGCCAAGCTGGCCACCCACTTAAGGGCATTCTTGTCATCATCAAAGTTTTAGATCTTAATAAAATAGGGTTAGAGGAGAATGGAGAATTATTTGACTCTTTCTTCTCTTACCTCTTCTCTTCGCCATCTTCTTCTCTTGTAAAGTTATTCATACCTGTTTTATTCTACTAATCACTAAGTTTAATTTTGATATTAAAGGATTGATTTACATCTGCATCGAAGTGTTCTTGTTGCGATCTGGTACCGAGCCGATCTCATTTCGGGGTGACCTTGTGTCGAGGTCACTTTAGCCCGGGGTAGATGGATACCCGAGACTGTTGTGCTGCGGGCTGGTCACGCTGAGCTATCATCTGTTAGTCAAGCCGTGTCCACGTGTCCCCCTGTTATGAGGTCGGGCCAAATCACCCTTCATCACATTTCTATACCAGTTTCCAGTCTCTACTTTCTAGTTTCTTCTACCTTGGAAGTTGGAAGCTCAAAGAGTCGATACCCTCTCTGGCTTCCCTTACATGGTCAGATCCCCAAAATCCGCAAGGGAATTCAAATACCTTTATTCATCATTCTCTTCCCACCCCCTCCTGAATCCTTACCATTTCAACAATGGAGGATTGGGTTTATTTGGGAGGACTGAGTTGAAGATTCAATTAAGTTGGTTTAGCTGTTTGAAACTGCTGAGATTGTATTTATTTTAAATTAAGGTTTTTAAAACCAGACTGGATAGGGAATCGTTCTAGTTTGGTTTCCGGGTTGAATGGTACAATTATTCGGTCCAAATAAATGACCTGCTCTAACAAAAAAATAAAAAAAATTAAAAAGCAAAAAAGGCCAAAATCCGTTGTCTGGATTGATGGTTCAACAATGTAACCACCTAGATCAACAGTTCACTGACTAAATCAACAATTTTTGTTCAAAAAGCGATTTTGAAGATAAAAAGGAATCGATGATATGACCAGTTCTTGATTTTTCCAGTCTGACCGTCTGGTCCAATCTAGTTTTGTAAACGTTGTTTTAAACTGCTGAGTTTGTATTTCTTGTGATTATGGTGATAGAACAAGTTGGATACCCCTCAATAAAATATAGGTACATCAACATTTGTAATCAATCCAAGTTATCACATCAATTGATTTCTTTTTATTTCAAGTGTTGATATGTTTACAATATTGAAGTTATACAATATAGATTTTTTTCTATGTCTGGGAGGGTTGAAATGCAGCGGCTTCTGTATATATTACATATTCACACTCTTTTCAAATGAAGCCTTAAGACACAGTTTGGAAACAGTATAAAATAATATATATATATATATATATATATATATATATATATATATATAGAATGTAAAACCTTGTATTATATATTATTTTATATATATATTTGTATTTATATTTTTATTAAATTGAGCCTAAATTACATGATTGATGAAAAGTCCAAACAGCCAAAATTGGCTGCCCATCCGTAGAGGAGGGTGGTCCATTTCAACCTGTTTAAATAAATTATTTTAGAATGCTTCAAAGTGCTGAAGCAGTTTAGTTACGTTGAATCTTCAGCTCAGCCTCCCAAATGGGCCCTTGTTCGAAAAGATTGAAGTAGACAAGTTGGAATGTGCTGATAAGTGATAACAAGATTGTGTGCAAGCACTGTCACGATTGAATATTGAATGAATAAACTATTATTATACACAGCCAGCCTTGTTAACAGTAGACGTCCGATTTGACCCATTCAAATGACTGACGATTTGATCTCTAATAATTTTTATTTTTTCACCAAACATGTATAGCTTTTAAGCTATCGATATCGAAAAGCCAAAGGGGGAATAAAACTCGTAACTTGTTACAATGATCGTTTACCACAAGCCTTCGGAGTTTTGGACTGCATATGTATTCTCTCAAGGCGAAACACTGCATATGCATAATATTTGATAGATTATCAAATTATTAATAAAAAATAACAAGTGGGGCCAGCATTTAAGATTATCAAATTCCACGAAAACAAAGCTTGGCGTAACGAAGAAGCATTTAATTATTTACCAAAAAATAAAGAATAATGGTAACGAGTAATGACAAATACGAATCGTAATGAAGGTGAGTGTGCTCATTTCAATTCATTTTAAGGGCGGCAATGGTACTTGGTAGGATGGATGGTACCTGGCTACCTAGCCAAGCCAAGCCAAGCCAAGGCAGGTCACAGGTGGCCCGGAAAACTGAAAATCCCAAAACACGGCGGAACCCAGTTTCCTGTTTATTATTGCTTGTTTGGATTATGGTTATGATGGACGATTGATTGTTGATGTTTAAAAAACTATATATTACTACATTTTCAATTGTTTCTTTTTTCTTTTCTTTATTATATTATATATTTGGTTTGGGTAGGTGGAGAAAATTTCGTTTTGCTTACTAGGGTTGGGTGATCAGATCAGATTAATGTGGTTGTCCAGGTCCAGAGGTGAATAGGTCCATTGCTGCGCGGCTGAATTAGCTTACATTACCAGCCATATTTGATTATTTTCCCTGCTGAAAAAGCAAAAGAGGTTGCACACCAATGACTAGCGACCCATGACCAATAACCCGGTTTACCTCTATTTGTAACTAACCATTATCACTATCATCATTTCTTAAACAACCACTATCGGTTAGACCAAAATATGGTTCGCGGTTTGAGTCTGGATCCGCCGCTCTTAACTTGCATTTCCTTCCCTTTCTGATCCGCTACAATAAATAAATAAATAAATAAATAATCCATTTCTGACATTTTAGTTTCAGAATTTTCCTCATTATTATTTATATGTGAAATGTAGTTGGGATATCAAATTCAAATGTCAAGAAACTAATTCTTACATTTAGATTGCTTTCCTTTGTTTTCATATATATATATATATATATATATATATATATATATATATATATATATATATATATATACGAATGGTGCTTTTCTTTTGAAAAGTAAAGATAATTTTATTTTGATTCTTTTCAAAAACATCAAAATAGAATTTCAAAATTGCAATATAAACACAGTTTGAAAAGAATATAAATACAAATTTATCGAGTACAAAATCTTGTATTTGCAGTATAAGCACAGTTTTGTACAAAAACCTTAGCTATGGTAGCATGAATTCATTGGAATGCAAGAGCATACTCATCCAACACGTTAAGGACAATTATAGAGCTTCAGAATCACCTTCGACCACAATATTTCCAGACTGGGCCAATTGAATACCCTTGAGACAAGCCATCGTTTTAAGCTTTTAACAAAGGATTGTTAAGACAATTAGAACGGGTTACATAACCAATCACAAGTGATCACATCTTAAGGAGGTGTTTGGAATCAATGCTATTTTTTAAGCGACATTTTAAGCATGTTGTCTTCTCAGATTTTTTATATGGTACCATTGTTGTTGCTGTCAAATAGACATTTTTCAATGTCATCTGAGCTTAATGTTGCTATCAATAGTAGAAAAAATGGTATTTTCTCAAACTACACCTTTCTTGATTTCCATTTTTCAAAGCATGGTCTGAGAAAACATTTTTCAGAAAAATAACTAACCAAACAGTAGATGTTTTTTCAAAAAAAACAGATTTCTGATGTGACATTAATGTGACTACCTTTTATGAGGAAACAGCATTGATGCCAAACACCTATTAAATGTATAGAAAGCTGGCGCATTCAGTTGATGAGATCCCTAGTCTTTTAATTCTTTAGCCCATTTTACACGTCTTTTGAAAATAGAGGTGCAAATAAGGTCAATCTTGATCTGATCCGAATCCAGATTCAATCTTGTTTTATTGAATTTGAATATCCTTCGTCTTTGGAACAGATCAAACAATAGGATTTGATTGAACATTGGATTGGATTTGGATCGCCCCTTATCCAAATCAAAAGAATCTGATCCGAATCATATGATATATATAATTGTGCATTTTTTATAAAAAAAGATATATATATATATATATATATGATAAAAATAATTTGCATTTTTTGTTTTTCTTTATATAGATTATTATATTTTTCTTTTTAATAATTTATTAACTTTTATAGAAATTAAATTGTATTGAATTAGATTTTGATATCCAATACCATGGTTTTTAAAACCGAATCGGTTTGGGGTCCGGTTATCAGGTCGAACGGTCCAACTGTTCGAACCAAATGCTTAACCTGTTCTGACAAAAAAATTAAAAGAATTTTAAAAATAAAAAACGGTCAAAACCATTCGAACGATTAACCACCCAATTCAGTGGTTCACTGACCAAAATCAACAATTTTGAAGAAAAATCCGGTTTTTGGGGGAAAGCGGAACCAATCATTTAACCGATTCCCAAATTTTCTGATCCGACCATCCAATCTGGTCTGATTTTGAAAACCATGTCCAACAACCTTAACAAATTCAAATTTGAATTGACCTTTGAGAATGATTGAGTATAAAATTTATATCATCAGATCACATTTGAATAAGAGAAAAATGCACGGAAAAAGAAGTATATTCATGTATAAGATAGCGCTTTTTGTACGATGTGCAAACTCGACCTGAAAATGTTTTCTTTTCTTCTTTTTTTTTATGTGAAAAAAATGTTCTCTTTTCTTTTATCATGTTTTTGATAACTGACGAATAGTACCCCTAAAATTTTGTGATATTCTTTTATTTTTAACTTGTCGAAGACGTTAGGTGGGATTAATCACCGGGTTGGCTTGGACTTGGATTTTCATCAATTCGGACATATAAGAAATGGGCTCGGCTATGATGCCAAAAAACATGATACAAAAAAAATATATAACTAATTAATCGGTATCATAAAAAAAAAAGTGTTTGATTACCATTTTTAATGATACCGGAAAATATATGTACGTATGCATGTTAGGCAAATAAGAAATTGCATCAATTAAAACTGAATCGTAATTCAAAGAATCTAACAACCAGAAACCGATTATCATTCCACTTAACACCACAATTTAAGTTTTAACCGTATGAGCAACCATTGGGTATCTTAGGGATGGCAGTATTATCATCCCCTCGGGTGGGATGGAGATTGTTTTGGCGGGGTTGGGATGGGAACGAGGTTAGTAGGAATCCCCGGTCAGTGTCGGGGTCAGGGATGGGGATTGAGGTCCCCGCCCCACCCTGACCTCGATTACATGTACATATATATTATATATATTATTATATGATTTATATTATATATATTAAAATATATTTAAAAATTATTTATAACTTAAAATTTTTATTTATTTTTCAAAAAAATACTGTTATTTAAAACAATTTCAGGGATTCGAGTCCTTGCGAGAAATCCATTTCCATCGGGAATTGGGGATGGAGGACAAATTTTATCTCTGATGGAGATCAAGAACGAAAACAGAATTACTTTTGGAAACAAAAAATATTATCCCCGCCCCATTGCCATTCCTGCCGCATCTCTACTCTTCGGATTCAAATCAATACATGACTAAAATTTACGGACTCTAGCTAATTAAGCCCCATTCGTTTGTAGGTATCTCGTGAGTAAGTTGATTAAACAGATAATTGACCAGTTTCTCCGCATTCTCACGCCAGTCTAACAAGTCCCACGAAAAAAAATGAAAGTTTTTAGAGAATATTGGTCTGAAACCATCCGTTAAAAATGTTAATCCTCTCCTACCTTTTTCTTTATCTTCATCTAAATAAGTGAAATTATGATCAAACACAGGCACCAAAAATTATTCGAACAACTTTTGGTCAGAAATCATTCGTCCAATTAAACGCATTACCCCAAAGTACTGATAAATGAACTACGCCTTAATAGGATGTAGAATTAATCCACCAATAGTTTGCACGGAATGGCCTCCGCAATCAATCGTTTTCATATTATATTTTCTATAGGACGTTGGTAGAAGTAAAGAAGCAATCTTAATTTGTTTTGATCCGAAAATGTCTAAAGCGTTTTAATACTGTTTTTTTCTTTTTTTTGGTTAATTTGGAACCTCGGAAAACATTTATCATCGAAGAAAAAGGAAAACCTACGGACGAAATTTAGCTAATGCTGGGGAATTGTGCTTGGCGTCCACTGAAGGTAATGTGTATGTAGACTGCAGATTAGAGTCAACGGAGCAATGAAAGGGAAAGTGCAATAGACAAATAATTTTGGTGGATGTGTTTGGATCGTTTACAAGCTCAACTTAATTTTCTGGTTGCATTATCTATTTAATCAATTGGGATCTGCACCTCACAGAGCGCTTCTCACCTCGATCTCATAGCCACATTTCCACCGTGTATTAAGAATATCCTGCTGCTATGAATGATAAATATAATTAAAGGAAATGTTTCCCATGTGCAGCCAAAACATGCTTTAAGTTCGGTATGAGGAACGCTTTATATATCCGGACTCCCATTTAATTGTGTCATTGAATTGGATGGAACCGAACCCAGGACCATGAGAGCAGACCACCACCACCACGTTGAGGGTGGAACCTCACGAAGTGAATGCAGTGTCTTTTCCAAATATTTGTTTTTACTTCGATTCAGACCAGATCAGTGATATGATGGCAGGGTTGTAGAGTCTAATTAGAAAAAGACCCCCCAGCGACTTTCAAGTAAAAGACAAATGCCGTGGCACCCACAATCTACTTAACCTGTGAATTTGTCTCCTTGACAATGAGAGGACGACATCATATCGTTAGTCATCATCGGCCAATTTGCACCACTAGAGGGCAGTGATCAATAAGCTTCTTTCAAGTACACTTACAAAGGTTGAGTCTCTCAGAAGTGGATCCTTCTCAAATCTCAGCTTGCCTTTGGTATTTTTGTAGACATCCATCTTGACAAAACTGCATTGAAAGCTGAGTAAGCCCATGGGCCTGTCCATGATTGGTTTTGTTAAGGCTGTGTTTGGTTTGAAAAAAAATAAGGGCCAGGGAGAGAATAGAAAGTTAAGGTAAAATTTTTAATAAATTTCACAAATCAAATGTAGCCCTTTTTTTAACTAATTAAGACCCCCTAAGTTTTATTGAATAATTATTATCAAAAGTAAAGAAAAGATAACAGTTTTGCCACGGAAACCCTCACCATGTGACGAAGAATTAAATAAGAGAAATCCATTAATCCACCCTCCTTGTATTATGGTCTTGAGATTTGCGAGGCTTGCGTCAAATCATCCAAATCTTAATTCTATTTTTCAGATGAAATGTTCAACGGATACAATGCACAACCAAGGCCTGATAAGGAATTGATTGAAAAGGAGAATACTTCTAAACAATTAAAGCTTAAATAAAAACATATATCACAGAATAAAGATCTGCGCCAAAGATATATCACAGAGTATATATAGAGTGCAAAATCTTATATTTTGTATGTATTTACACTGTATATATTTACATTTGTACTCCTTTCAAACTGAGCTTTAAAGAAAATGTTAGGTCTCCTTAAGTATTATGTAAGAAATAAGGGAATTTAAAATTGTATTTTGACTTTTATGCCACTAAGAAAAATTGTTGGAACACATATGATTAAAAGAAGGGCAAATTTTTTATACCCTTAAGATTTAGGAAATTGACTAATTCTACACCCACTGTTTTAGTATTGTCTTAAAGAACCCTTACCATTTCTGACAATTGACTAAATCCTCCTTGCAATGAGAAAATGAAAAAGACTATTTTACCCCTACAAGGATGGAGATAGGAAAGACCCTCAGGATAAGCCAGGTCATGGTGTCTAATAGCTAGGACTTAAGTGCTGATGATGCTGAGAGATTACGGATAGTGCTGAAATGGGTGAGAAGAGACCTATGGAGCTATGGAGCTGAGGAGAAATCAGATGACGTCCTCATGAGTGAGCTAGCATAACTCACAGCTCTTGTGGAGTGAGCGGCAATCCAAAGCCAAACACTCACTTGAAGGAGCCCTCCTTCATTGAAAATTGTCAGCTCAAAATGCAAATAGGGAAGTAGGAAACACGAACAAGTCATATTTATGTTTCGTTGAAGTCACTTATGTGTTCCTCTTTCATGGATATCGCAAGAGTCAAAGAAAACCCATCCTCATTTACCTCTGGTTTGAGCTCGCTCCTCTCCCTCTCTCCACTCTCCCCCCTTCTTACCAGTCTCTTGGCTCGTTTTGCACAGTGTCTAAGGGAGTAGGAAAGAAAACAGAGATGCCACTATGAGTTGTGAGAACAACGCTGGTGGAAAATTGGAGGGGAGAAGGATCATTAGTGGTGAATATTTTGAGAGAGATTTTTAAGGATATTTTTAGAATTAAAAAAAAAAAACGGTCATGTAATATTATATATGATTGAGTGTGATGGAAAATTAACAATAGGGGAGGATTTAATCAATTATCAGAAATAATAGGAATATTTTAAGACAATACTGAAACAATAGGGATAATATTAATCAATTTTCTAAACCTTAAAAGCAGTTTAAGAAAATTGCCCTTAAAAGAACATTTCCCCTTCGGCTGGATTGAGGCTGAGCCTTAGAGATAAAAGAAAAATAACAATTTATTTCAATATATCCTGTGAACTCACTAATCTATTTAAATATACCTTATTGTTTCCAAAATTAATAAAATATACCCTGTCACGTGTACTCCACTTGACACAAATAGGCCTTTGTTTCACTAACGTTTTAAGGCTATTTGCATAGTTTATCTCAAGAAACGGTGGATGGATGATGGATAATAAATTGAATAGAAGATAATTTACTTACTCGGTAGTTAATCTTTAATTAATTCTTTTTCAACACAGATATCCAAATTCAATTCAATATCCGATATATATTGAAAATTAATATTCAAATTCGAATTCGAATCCGACTAAATATTTGAATATTCGATTCAATTTGATTCGAATTCGATTAATTAATTATTTTAGATACTCAAAAAATATATAAAATAAATAATTTACTGATATAAAGTATATAAATATATAAATTATTTATATAACTTAATTATTATATATAAATTATATAAAATACTTTATATATTATATATAAGAATTAAATAATCGATCGAATTTGAATATTTAAATCAAATCAGGTCATATCTAAATTCGACTGGTTAGATATTCAAATTATCCAAATTCAATTTGATTATGTCGAATATCGAATTCAAAATCGAATTTTCAAATACCATTGACACCCTTATTTCAATTTTTGTTTTCTATAAATTAAATTTGCTTTAAGGATATTAAAATCAACACTAGCATTTTTCCACTTCCATTTAATGGAAGGTCGATTTTTAATTGGTTACAAATTGTAGGGGGTGTTTAGTAAAACACAAACTATAGGTTAGGTTTTATTAAATCCATAAAACTAAGGGAGTGCTTTTAGCAAATAACACTAAAAAATGCTAACCATCCATAGAATAACCAATCTGGGTTTTTAGAGTTTGCCATCATCTCATTTGGACATAGTGAAATGGACCTTACAAGTTAGGGCTTCAGTCTTTTATGTTCCTGATGTTGGATTATGTAATTTACATCATATATAGCTACTAGCTAGTTGCCCTCCATATGAAAATATGGAGGGCATTGTCACGCTCTAACTTGCTTTTGATGCCATCAAATTTTCTTCTCTCCTCTCTATGAAAATATGGTTTAGTGTCTTTTTTTTCCTCCTGAGAGAGAGAGAGCCTGATATGCCCACCGGCCACTACCCATTAACATATTGAACAGTCAATAAGTATGAATTTGTCTTCAATTTGATTCTTTCAAATTCTGAAAGAAAATTGGGAATAAAAGAGTCACAAGGTATGTTTAAATCTATTTTAAAACCTTTGATATGATTAACTAAATAGCTTCATAGAGGATGGTAGAAGAATGCCCAAAAGTATACATTTAAGTCCAACTCTATTAAATTAACTTTACGGGGTAAAGTGACAATAATGCCTATGCTCTGATTCTCTTTCTTTATTATTCATCTTCTTCTACATTTTGACTTCGGACACAAACCAATGGTAACAAAGTAGAGTTGGGATCTTCTTCTCATGGAGTGCTCCTCACACCAACCTCACAACATGTCCTAGCCACATATCACACCACCTCCCATACTTGTATGTTCAAATTTATGGGGAAATGTTCTTAATGCACAATGGGATGCATTGTGAGGTTGGTTTTAGGAGTGTCTTGTGAGGAGCAAATCCCGATTTGACAATGTAAGTTCACCCCAATTTGTTCACTAGTGATAAGCTCACTTTCGGATGCTTACTTTGTTACTATTGGTTTGTTTTCAATGTCCAAATTAAGGTGAACGATGAATAATGAGGAAAAGATCAAGAGTTAAAATATGGGCCTTGTTGTAAGTTTACTCTTCAGCATAAGGTTAGTTTAATGAAGTTGGACATAAATGTAATTTTTTGGAAGTTCTAAGTACTAAAGTGGCACGTTTGAAAGTTCAGGCCTAAAGTGATGCTACCCCTAAGGGTGGACACCAATTTAACTTTTCATGAGCTATTTAAGCTTAGTTTGTGAAAAGCTCAATTCGACTTAGTCTGTATTGAACTTTGAGTTGAGTTCGATCCAATAAGTTTGTTTGCTAATCAAACTAAGCTTGAGCCTAATGAAGCTTGACTCGTGATGCTCGCAAGTTTAATTGACTCGAGTCGAGCTCAAGTCAAGTTTAAACTCCAACTTATGAGCTTTTGACTCGAGTCAACCTCAAGTCTCTAGCTTGAACTTAAGCCTCAAGTTGTTTGGTGAGCCAAGCTTGAATAACTAGATATTTAGCTCAACTTAGCTCCAATCCATCCCTAACCACCCCCAAAGTACAAGGGACTCATCTTCAAATTTACCCTTTTCTTTAATATTATCTAGCCATTATTGTGTTCTAAAATCTTAAGGCTTTTCTAGAAGAACGGTCAAGTGCATATTTTGAAATCCAGGCGTGAGTTTTCATAATAAGCAACCACTTGGTAGTAGAGACTGCATTTCCTGCGGCCACGGTTGTATGACAATCCAGCGACCCTTCTCAATAAAATGCAAACTCGCCATCACATCAACTGGGGTTTGGTCGCATGTTCACATTTTATTAGGGTCTATGATTTTGAAAACTGGATCAGATGGTTCGACCAGTTGACTTGAGAACCGTTCAGACAATTGGTTCTATTTCACCCTAAAATCGCTTTTGGGTCAAAAAATGTTGACTTAATCAGTGATCTGCTGGTTCAGGTAATCGAAATATTGATCTGTTGTTCCGGATAATAGTTTTTTGCCGTTTTTTATTTTAATTCTTTTTTGAAATCAGAAAGGATTATCCATTCAAACCGAACAGTTGGACCATTTCACCTAGAAACTGATGGCCAAAATGGTTGTTTCTGGTCTGATTTTTAAAACCTTGTTAGAGTCATGCCGAATACCACCACTATTATCGGCAATCTTTTTTTTTTATTTATTTCTTTTGAAGGACTACACAATGGAAGTAGCTCATCCTCTAACCCGTAACCCCCTCAACCCAGGTGTAGGTGGGATTTGACCCCAAGTCTCTGCTATGACCAATTGGAGACCAACCAGCTGGTTGACACCTTACAATTGCAGGCAATCTTTTCTCTTAGTAGTTGGTATCATAATGTTTGTTGACCCATTTTATATATATACCAAGGTTTTTAAAAACGACGTGGAAACAGAACCGGTCAGGGGACCGGTTTCCAGATAAGCGGTTCAACCATCTGGATCAAACGATTTGACCTGTGGCGTCATAAATATATTAAAAATGAAAAAATATAGCATAAAATTAAATAAAATACAGAAAAAAACTATCTAAATACAAAAATAATATTATACAAAATATATAGAAAATATAAAAATAAAATACAGAAAAAAACTATCTAAATACAAAAATAATATTGTACAAAACATATAGAAAATATAAAAATAAAATACAGAAAAAAAAACAGAAAAATTCTACAGCTATGGTGCATGGTGATGATGCTAGGTAGATGGTGTTGGATTATGGGTGCAATTCAGCCAGCACAAGAACTTAATATGGAAACACGTTACCCTGCTCGAGCCAATATTCCTTGATTCAGTTTATTGTATTATTATGAAGGAATAAAATATTAAAAAATAACAAAACTTGAAATAAAAAGGATTTGTCGAGTGGTAGTTACTTAGGACAAATAAAAAGAATCCAAAACAACACAGGGTATGTTAATTAATTAACACAACCAATAGCTAATAATCCACTCCCACAATTAAGCAAGGTTAATTAAGCAAAAAATTCAAAACTCACCGCCGGCCACCACAGTCCTTGTCTCCTTGTTGCTGCTGCCAACTGCCAACTGCTACTATCGCAGCATATTAGAAACCCCTGGCCGCCCCTGCAAAATCATCTGCCACCGCTGCTCCTTGTTGTTCCTTGTTGCTGCTGATTATAAAAAGAAATCCATCATAGATGAAGCTCACCGCTGTCGCCGGTTGTCGTGATTCATCGTCGATTGTCGTCGGTCATGACTGCCACAGGTTGATGGTCATCTAAGAGGAAGAAAGGGTTAGAAGTTAGAACGAAAATGAACTTTCATTCTAACCCTAACTCGTAAGACTTGGGAATCGGAGGACATTAGTGTCCTTTTTTTGTTTTTTATTATTTTTTTAATCCAACGAAAATAAATTTCATAACCCACAAACCACTGCCTAGGTCTAAAGGTTTAGTGGTTTGATTGCACGGATCAGCATTTTTTTGACCTTTTCAACGGTTATTTAGGCATCAACAGTTTACAGTATAACCGGACCTGAGGGGGCTAAATGGTTACTGGTTTTTCCAATCCAACCTTCCGGTTTAGTCCGATTTTGAAAACCATGATATATACCCTTAATACTGACTGTTTGTGTAATATGAGGCTGTTCTGTAACTATAAACATAACACACTATTTGATCCATTGATCCAAGAAAGACATAATAGTAGAAAGGCTTTGATCAATCAACCCCTGTGCCTCTGCTATTTGTTGGTCATGAAAGAATTAGCAAGCGGCAAATGCCATGAGATAAAATATCATCTGGAGATATTTCCAATACACGGCTTAGATGTGCTGTGGGAAGTTGTGGGGCGCACTCTTGTGGGGGGCTGAACTCCTTTTTCTTATTCTTAACCACAATACAGGATTTTTTTTTGCCTTCAATCCAAATATTAAAAGGACATAAACCAGTACCCTACATCCTTTGCAATTCAGGCATTTTTTTTCATGGGCCGATAGTCCTCCGGCTTTCTTGCTTGATGCCCTTGAATTTGACTCTTCTTCTATGATTGCAAATCGAGATTTTAATGGTTGAATGGAATTTGGTCCAAGGATTTTCATAAAAAACAAAAGGAGAAAAAAATCCTTTGCACTTCCCTTCTTTCGTTGACTTGGATAGAGATAGAGGGTTCATTTACAAGGCATAAATGAAGACTTTAATTGCTAAGACCTTAAACGTAACTGACCCTTAAACTTACCACCCATCCTATACCAAAGCAATGGAACAAATCGGATCAATCATCCACGAATAGCTGATTCATTGATTTCTCTAGACATCTCTCCCAATCTCCCTAAACCATGACCCACCAAAATTTTATTATTATATTCGCATAAACCTCCAATTACGAGATTGATAAGAATTCAAGAGCATTTTATCCACGCTTAGTTCGGATCAAGCAAGCTAGGCCCAGGCTGGGTTCAAGTAAAGGGGCATGGGCTTACTTCCAGCCTAGACCTGGATGAACTCAAAATATTTGTAACAAGCTGCATATTAGATGACTTGGGCTGCACTAGGCCCAGCCCGAATTGTAGCCCTACTTTAATGGCAAGATGTGAGTAGAATGCTTAAGCTCCCTTATTTAATTCTCAAACCACTAATTATCCAATAATATCAACCAAATGGTGGCTTTCAACCGAGGCATCCATCAAATATAATTAAAGGATGAACATGGAGCATGAAATCCTGTCAAACATTCCGCTCTTATATTAGTTCTAAAAATATTTCCAAAGTCCAAACAAAGAATTGCCATGAGATCTCAAAACCAATCATGAATACCGACCAACCACCAGCCCACAGATCCATATATATGAACCGACCCAACTCAACTGTTTGGCAAATATCCATGATATCATCGACATTAATTAAAATGTTGATTGGATTTGGAGTGACATCATGCCCTCCGCCATAGCTTTTTTGTTTCCAATACTCGTTTAACCATGTAATTTTATTCTAAATTAAAGTATTCTTTTATTTTGCCATAATATATATCGCTTAATGAAGATTTAACATTTGCAAAAAAAAAAAGAAAGAAAGCCACTTTGGTTTCAGCATTGAAGAGAAACCAATGTTTGATATACACGTCTAAATTAAGTGGAGGGATGACTTGGGCTCCCACTTTTATTGATTTAAGATCCATTTCTGTTATTTAATTAAATTGTATATTTAAAGACAAAATACACAGTCTTAAAGTGTTGTTTCTTATAAAGTTCAATGGGTTATCAAAGGAAATCTAGGGGTGGATTCAATGAGACGTACGTGAATTTGCAAACTTCAATGGTTTCAACATTGAATGGAAACCAATGTGCAAGAAGACGGGTTTACCTGTGAAGGTGACCCAGGTATATTGCAGCTTAAGTGGAAGCCCAGATCATCCCTCCACGTCGTGACGTCGCACAATCAATCGCCTAGAAACCTTTTTTTTAACCATCGGAGAATTCTCAGATTCAGCCATCACCAGCTAAGATATATATGTGGTTTCTTCCAACTCTTGGCAGTTAAGGATAGAGTTTCAGAATCCGGATCTCCTGCCCACAAGAACTCTGTTCATGTCTACCCATAATACACTATTCCATGAATTGGGAATATCTCCCCTTGCGTAATACTATGTAGGAGGATGAGATGTTCTTCATGTATAACTGTAATGTTATGTGGGTAGATGTGGGCAGAGATTTTGTGGACAGGAGATCTGAACATGGTTTGTTTTTTCTAATGTGGCAATTATTTTTGTTTTCAAAACACAACCACCCATGGAAATGGGATTCAGTCAGTGCAAAGCTAGTTCAAACAACCACCATAACCTTGCATTGGGAATATCTTCGCATGAAATAAAGCATAGAAGTACGGAAATGTTCCCGATGCAAAGTTATACAGACTGTTCGAATGGGCCTTGCACTGACTGAAGTTGATCTGCCAACCATGTTGTCAAACACTCAATCTGGAGAGCCACCTATCAGGGCTGAACATGCCAGTGTTCAGTATAAATGAGGCCCACAGTGAGCACTGGCATGTTCACTTGTGATAGTCCAGCCAAGTGTCTATGATTTTGTCTCCAGCTATACCATACATGGTTTGCTTTTGCTGATGTGGCAAGTATTTTTTCTTTTTTTTTTTGTTTTCAAAACCTGGCCAATCATGTTGTGGAAGAAACCAGATCTGCTCCTCACACTGAACTTACAGGCATATCGCATTGGAAACATCTCCTATGAATAATAATTCATACATACGAAAAATATTCCTGATAAATACAGAAACCAGATCTGCTCCTCACACCCCGTTGTAGAACACCTCATAAAAATCTGAAATTTATGGATTCGAACACCCATTGTCCATGAGTTTCTACTTTCTACTGGATTTTTCGTTCAGCCCGTTCCTTATGTCAACACAACGTAAGGTTAAGAATTGAAGGTCATATTAAACGAATAAATCCTTTTTTTTTCCTTTCTGGTAAGCATTAAACTAATTTAATTAGTACTATATTTGCCTTTTGCTACCGACTTAAGCCAGGGGCCACGCGTGAACTAATGCAAATTAATTTCTGTTTTCTTATGGGTGACTACATGGACAGATACATTAGTAATATCTAAGTTGATATCTTGTAAGGAGGAGGAAGAAGACTTCAGAAGCCATGGACAAGCAGGTTAGTACCTAAACCAATGGAGTCAACAAGGATTTCGAGTTCGAGGCTGCATTCAAGGATTTCACTTACCACAGTGCTCAGCACTGCAATCCTTGAAGCAAATTCCTGGGGATACCAAGATAACAGACGTCATTAGTTTTGATCAGACATAAACATGTGATGTATATGGAGTAGATGGTCATTCTAATGCATGCCCGGGATGTATGTATGTATACGAGTATATACATATACAAATATGTGTTTATATGTGCCTATATGTATGTATATAATTGAATTAAATTCAAGTTGGGTAAGATCAGATAGATTTGGGCCAAGTTTAGATTATCTAAAGGTAAGCCCAAACCCAATCTAAAAAAAATGGAAGAATTAATATACTGTACCTTATTCTAGAATTCTGAATTCCACTATAAGTCTACAATAATTTAAAATGTAAAATATACCCACACTAAACACCAATACCCATTTGTGTATTGGCATCGATTTCAAACTGGCACCTATCCCAATTGTACCATAAAGCTAAGAATTCTAATGGTGAATTGAAAAGTTAATCTTGCAAAAAACCATTAAACTTTTTGGACCCAGGTCTAATCAATTAAAAACAAAAAATCAAAACTCAATTCGTTCAAAATTGTGACTGAATCGGTTCAGGCCTAGATTGGGTCCGCCCAAATTGCATCCCTAATCCAACCTTGACAAAAGTGGTAGGAGGGTAGGAGCCGCTCAGGTTGCAATTAGTCGGCCAAATCCAATGTATTCCCTAATCTTTTAAATTTCACATTCATCTTGCAAGAAATACCATATGGATAAATTGATTTTGGTCAAAGTTAAGAATGAGTAGTTCTTTGTTGATTCAATCCTCGATGTGTTTATACCAACCTGCTACGAATTAGATTAGTGTTTTGCATAAAAGGATTTCAAGATATATAATTATATTTTGTTATATAACATATTTTTTTTTATTTTATATTATATTATAATGTAGTAACATATTTATTTTAAATATATATATATAGTTTCAGTTTTTATATTAAAAATTAAGACTTAAGGTCAACAAAAGCATTTTTGGGAAAACATGGTGGGACAAGATGCCCAGGGCACCTTGGGAACATGTAGATATCGAAAGGTTACCCAAAAAAAAAAAAAAAGAAAAAAAAAATCAAGATCACTCCAATCAAACATCCAAGTATAAGGTTATGTCATCTAAAAGTCTGCATTTATGTGTTAAAAAATTTTCAAAAAGTCAGCCAGTTTTCTAAAACCAGGACTGGTTCATCAGTTTTCTTCTTCAATCAATTGGATTGACAGTTTTGGCCTTTTTCTTACCCAATTAGTTTTGGGGGCATGACCAAACCAGCTAGAGGCTTGGGCCACAGTTCAACTGGTTTGATCGGCCATTCCAATCCAATTTTCTGAACACTGGTGTGGATCATTTGGTTCCAGTCCACGGCAGAGTGTAAAAAGTGTTATTTTTTCAGTTCAATCCACACTAAGCCATATTGCATTTTGTCACCATGCTCAAATCGTGTGCATCAATCCATGTTAGAGTAGATACAATCATTTTTGTATAGTTTTACAACAAAATTTCTCAGATATTTTTTTTTTCAAAATTTTGTTTAACAAAGTATCCACACCATCCCATCCACAGTATAGAACACATTGATAGAGTGTGGTGTGGTTTTCATCTATGTCCCTGGGGCCAATGAATCGAAACAATCAAACATTTTATTGAGCTACATTACCAATAACCTCTTAGGCTAAGTGTAGAAAAAGTACAAATATAAACATATACAGTGTATATACATACAAAATAATATAAAATAAAAGATGTTGCATTCTACAAATTTGTATTTATATTCCTTCCAAAATAAGCCTTAGTAGCAGCCGTTTTAAGAGCCAATTGTTTGGTTCTTCTATGGGATCATGTATGTGCATATTCTTTTGGGATTTTATTTTTTTACTTGCTGGAAAAGGTAATATTGTGTATGATGTTTATAATTATGATTTTCCATAATTGGCAAGCTGAAAATAAATGTTCTCTTTTCATGTATCAAGTGTAGCCTGTCAGCATAGACCTTACCTAACAATTTAAGATTTTAGGTTGAATGATTCTTTGGAGATGATACGAGAGCTTATTTAACCAAATGGTTTAGTATTCAATCTTCATTGTCTGTATAATTAATTAAAATTTCAATACAAATTATGAGTCAACTTATATTTGCCTATGCTTCAAATCCAATGAGCAGAATAAAAACCTATACAGAAACCTCACCGACCAGCTCAAGCTTTTTAGGTTGAATTGTTTACTTGAGATAGCCCTTCCAAGTTCCAAGATTTGGTAAAGTATCCTTGTATTTTGAATTAAGTTTGGTGGCGTTCAACTAGGTGAGGTGTCAACCTGTTTGATAAAAATCCTTCCTGGTAGTGTTTGCAGGTGACAACCAGTTACGGAACCTTCGTATGATAAAAGATATCTTTCTTGGGGAAATACAAGAAGAGATGCAAGCTGTATCTTGGCACTCGACAGACGACAGTGAAGTTTCTGGCAACCTTTAAGGGCTGCGGATGTAGAGAGTGAATTAGAACTCTATTCCCACAATTAAAGCTTTAAAACTGATCAAGTCATCGTACCTTGGAAGATTCAATTTTGGACGTGAGTAAAACCTTTGGTTGATGAGATTCCGATCGTCCGTGATATAGTCAATGTAGCAGCACAGTGGCCGGGAAAAAGTATTTCTTTTGGGAACTTGTTTGATTAATGATCCTCTTACTTTGTTGGGAAGTCCCAAGTATGTTGATCATCCTCTTCTCTTGTTACCTCAATCCTCCAAATCCAACCAGTGGTTCATGTGTTCATTTCAACCGGGTATAAGTAAACACTTGTTGACATTGGACTTGTGTAAGATGAGATTCAGTTGCAACTTGCAACCAATGTGCTGGTTGCAAGTAGACAAAACACAATTTAATAACACATTCAGCCATTAACACAAGAAGCGAGGGGCATGTATCAGAGAATTGAATTATTTTTTGTTCTCACTTCGTTCTCTGAAAAGATGAATAACAAGTTTTTGGATGGATGACATTGAAATCTCAAATTTTTATATATCGGATCAAGTGAAGTGCCACACACAAACCTTTAAGACAAAGAAACGGAGAGAAAGAGAGAGAGAAGAAAAGAAAAGAAAAGAAAAACGTTCATAGGTGGATGGTTCACAAAGTTGGTCGTGTTGGGCATCCGACCCAGGTGCAGTTTGCAGAGCTCCATTGTCAATTGACTCGCCAACTCTGCCCCACTTCTCTCTCTCTCCAACAACTAACAACCCCTTCATTACATTATATGATATTATCCACTTCCTCCTCAGAAAATAATATTAAGAGAGAAGCACATCCCCAACGCGCCCCCCGAACACGCAAAAGAGAAAATCTGGCTGCAACATACACCAACAAACGATGCTGCATCTGATAGGAAGGTGTCAACAAAAGAGAAAATCTGGCTGCACATCCCCAACATCGCTTGATTCCGTCAGCGATGATCCTGATGGAGTCCTATAAGTCTATAGGCCCCACACTACTGTCGAGTACAATCCTATATTATTGAATTGAGAAAGAAGAAGAGAGGAGGAGAATAGGGCTGTTCATAAGAATGTCCAATCCAATTAAATCGATCAATCCGGACCGATTCAACTCGAGTCGGTCGAGTTTTCATTAGTACCGGTCGGTTTTAGGTCGGACAAATATATAAACTGATATATTAGATCGATTTTCGGTTTTTTTGTGTAAAAACCGAAACCAATCCGACCCGAATCGAACTAGTCTTCTACTAGTTTGGTAGTTCCTAGTTTGAGTAATTTCCTATTTAACTATAACTAGTCTTCTACTAGAACTAGAAGGCCCATTAGACAATTACAATTAGAATAGGCAATCTATCATAGTTTTTAACTTTCTATAATATTTTATACCAAATAGGCAACCTATTAGGCAATTACAATTAAAATTCAATTAGGTGTCCTTTTGTACAGGGGCAAAACCGAAACCAACCCAACCTGACTCAAATCGACCAGGTCGGTTTGGCCTATCAGTGGGTCGGTTTCGGTTTCCACTTCAAATAACCCAACCAGGTCGGGTCGGTTGGGAAAAACCCCAATAAACCGATCCAACCCGACCCGTGAACACCCCTAGAGGAGAAGAAGAAGAAGAAGATGAATAAAAAAACATTGAATTGAACCTTTTTCCATATTTTAGAAAAATTTTGCAATTAGTACCTTGGTCCCCAAAATTTAAAATGCCACAATCCATTATTCCAACTTTTAAAATGTGATAATTCAGAACCCCGATTTTTAAAATGTGTCATTTAGCACCATTACATAACATCATATGCGAATTAAATAATTAGAAAATTCTAAAATTTCCTTTATTGATGTTTCTCAGTCCATTTTATCCTTTCTCTTGAAATAAATAAAAGAAGGGAAAACTTGTCTCCCTGAGATGCTCAATTGCTTCCTCAGCTTACCTGATTAATCAAAAAAATTGCTTCCTCATACGCAGAAAAAGTATGTACCGAATTACATAGAAAATGATAAAATTTTGCATCAAAATCAAATAAAGTCGATAAAACAAACCTTATAATTACATAGAAAATGATAGGAAATTAGCAAAAAAAAAAAAAAAGCCTTGCTTGTCGTCTCCGGCAACAATGGGGAGAATTGGTCCGATATAATTTCCGACCAATTTCAGCTTTTCAGAAGTCATATTCCACTTATCAGCACCAACGGGGAGAGTTGGTCTATTAGGGCATAGAATGGATCCTACTCGCAAAGGAAAGCTATTATCATTGAAGTCATTTCCGTCATTTCAAAAAGTCATCTTCAGTTTTAAAAAAAGTCATCTCATTCAAAAAGACGTCATACATGTTGGATTGTCGCATTTTGAAAATTCAATTACTATATTATCACGTTTTAAAATTTGAAAATAGACCCAAATAAAAAGTACTAATCGAGAATTTTTCATGACAAAAATATCGATGACCAACTTACCACCAAGTAGCAAGTAGCATCAGCAGTTGGAATGTATTCTATATATTCTCCTTCCCTTTCCCTTCAATGATCAAATGATCCCTCATCCCTCCAGGGTCAGGGCCAGGCTCCACCCAAACCCAAAGACCGAGGTCCACTGGACCATTAGTCCAGTCAAAAACTCCCAAATGAAATGCCGTGGCCTGTAAGTCTAAGCCACTTCCAACTGGGCTGGACCCAGGTAATCGATTCCTCCTCTGACAAAGCGCAATTTAATAAAGAGTAATGATCCGGCAATACAGGGCATGCCCCATCACGTGATTATGGCATGTCCTCTACACAATTACCTAGTTGCCCAAACATGATTCTGCATCCTTCACATCCCATTATCTTAACACATGCACATGCACATGCACATGCACATGCCCAGCTCAATAGTCAATAGAGTAAAGAAAAAGGAAGCACACAAACACAGTAATCGAGGTAGAATTATAAGACTCCTTTGGTCAAGATTTCAACACAAGAGGTTAGCTTCTATGATCAGCGTTCTGACTTTTAGAATTTTAATCAGAGAAAGAAAACAGGATACATTAAAAACACGATTCCTTCTCCATTCTCCCCTGTATCTGTTTGATATTAAAACAATAAATAAATAAATAAAAGATTTAACCGTTTTAAGAAGAAAACAGAAAGAGATTAACAACATCCAGATTACAAAGCACTAGAAATTTGTTGTTTAATCTCTCTCTCATTCTCTCTCTCTCTCTCGTTTGTTTGGTTGTTTGTTTCCCCATTTCCCAATTCCTACCCCCTGATCCGATGGATCAAAGGACTACAGTAGAACAAGTAGGGCACCTGATCAGGCCGTTCTCGTTGCAATCCAAGCAAGTCCTGAATCCTCCCTTCTCTGTGTAGCATTTGTGGCTCCCATTACACTGTTCGCAGAGAACAAACCGGTATCCTCCACATTCTTCACAAACTCCGGGCTCAGCCACCGGGAAACCTTCGATGTATTTCTTCAATTCACCCATCTCGTGAAGTTGTCTGACCTCGTCGGCCCCACCAATATATCTACCGCCGATGAAAACCCTAGGTAAAGTCGGCGGCTTCTTGCGACCCAGGATCCTCTGCAACTCCTCCAGGAAGCCGGCGTCCATGGACAGATCTCTCTCGTCGATGGAAACACGAAAGCCTCTCAGTATGGATCTCACGGATCGGCAGTCCTCGAAGGTCTTCCGGACGACGCGGAGGCTTGTGAAGTAGACAATAATGCGTTTATCCGCGCCGGCGAGATGGATGGGCAGCTCTGGTGAAGGGAGTAGCCCATTGGATTGGGGAGGAGGGGGAGTAGTAGTAGTAGTAACAGGAGGAGGAAGGTCGGACAGGGAGGGAAGGGAGGCCCAGGTTCGGAGGATGGAAGTAGAGATCCAGACGCGGTGGAAAACGGAGGCTTTTTTATTTTTAGAGCGAGGATGGTCGGCTTCTTCCTTGCAGAGTTGTTGAATGTCCTTGAATGAAGAGCAGGAGAAATTGGATGAGATATGTGCATGAATCCGACCTGCTCCTGGACCTGGACCTGGTGATCTTCTCCATGGAGGCCACATGAGGGGGGAGAGAGAGAAGAAGAAGAAGAAAGGAAGGGGGAACAGAGAAACAGAAACTGAAACAGGACAGGGAGAGAGATATAAAATGGAGAAGGTTTGTTTGTCTTAGTTTTGTTCACCTTTTTTTGTGGGATTGCTTAAATCGAATGCGAATGTCTTGCCGGTGGGATGGGGAGGAGCTGCAAAAGCGGAAGTTGCAGGTTTTTTTTTTTTTTTTTGAGAATTGGGGGAGCAGCCTTTTTTTAGTGAGTGCGGCTCTCAGACTCCTCTCAGAATAGATGGAGATGGAATGGAAGAAATTGATACGAGAAAGCGAGAGATAGAGAGAGAGAGAGAGATGCAATGAAAATTGAAAATGAGGGCTAAGACCTTAAGGGGGTTTGTTAATTCGGTTAAAAAAGGAGGTGTGCTTTTATTAAAGTTGTTGGAACTTTGGAAGAAGATTTCTGTGTTACTTCGTCTCATTCTCATTGGTAGGTCTGTGTCCTGACTCTTGAGTAGCAATGCATGTGCTGTTGTGCTGTGCCAACTGCCAACTCTAATTTAAAAGATAACACAAGCTGTGTAGACCAGGTAAAACCTTGTCTTCTTTTGATCGATGGCCATGATGTAGCCTGTACAAGCTTCCTATCAATCCTCATAGTTGTTGCCATTTACTGGATCAAGGGTTTCCATTCTTCTTTTCTGCAATTCTGCATTTATAAATAATCACGTTCACATTGACATTAGACAACCACCACCACGGCAATGAATAGCTTTAATTAAATTAAAATAATATTAAAAAAATGCATGCTTCTTCTTCTCATGTATCAGTGTCGTTCTCGTTTGGTATCGGATATCACCCTCCTCTCCATATATTTCACAGAAGGAGGATGAAGATGAATGTGGTACATGGCGCTCATACACATAAGACATGGAGACCAGACCGGGTCCGGGTGTTTATAAATTATATTATAATTAAAAAAGAAAAAGAAAAAGATAAAGAATATTCATTGAAAGCAGAACAGCAAGAGAATCCAAAGTCACTTTTGTGATGATACATCACTATTACCACCCTCTCCGCTCCTCTTAGGTTGGGCTTTGTGCCTTGCGATTTGATGGGGGCAGGGGCGGAGAAGAATGAGAGATGGTGTTTGGGCTCACAACTCACAATTGGTTTGGAACTTTTGACTATTATTATTATGTATTTTTGTTGGATATATGCTATCTGAGTTTCATCAACAATTCAACATCATCCTCTATAAAAATCGAAATTTGATTGCTGTAGCCAATGACCCAAATCCTTACGAATGACAACCCAACATTATCATAAATAAATAAAGATGAGGACAATGAGTAATATATACATGAAAGATATTGGGTCACTGTTTCTTCTTGTGACTCTTCTTACGATTCTTTTATAAATTTTTCAGAGACAGATTACGATATATATATAATATGTAAGACTTGAAACCAATCAACCAGTATCATAAAATTAATAACCAATCAGGTGTGATCTATCAAATTTCGCAGCGGATTGGGGGTTTGATTGCTCAAAACCCCTTCCGGTATCATGTTTAGTTGGCAACGAATTGAAGTTTTCATCATTTCAATAAGGCGGCTATATAATGCAGTTCAACCAGATTAGGCGGATGTATCTTCTCCTTTTCTTTAATTTTTTTTTCAATTTTTGCATTCGTATTCTTCTACACAAAATTAGGGGTGCAAATGAATCTGGTTATGATCCAATCCAATTCTAGATTTAATTTTATTTGGTCAAATTCGGATCACTATTTATCAGATTTTCGGATCGGATTGAGTAATAGAATCCAATCAGAAATCAGATTAGATTCAGATCATCCCTATCTAATCCGAGAAGATCCGATCTAATATATTATATATTTATAAATATAAATATATATATATAATACATATAAATGTTATTTATTTATTTATAAATATTTTTATAAATTTATTATATTATTTATTTTTTTATAAAAATATGTATGTATATGATGAAAATAATTAAAAAATACTTTTATCTTTTGTTTTTCACTTTATTTAAATTAATATATTTTGTTTTTCTTTTAATAATGTATTGATTTTTAAAGACAACAAGTCGGATCAGATCAGATCCGAAGATCCAACTTACCTGACAGGATTCGAATTCAAATAAAGTCCTATCAGATCTTTGGATCGAATCTGACATTAACAATATCGGGTCGAATTCGAATATACTCCGTTTCAAATCCAATCCGACCTATTTACATCCCTAGACAAAATGGTTTGTTTAATTACAAATTAAATCTAATTCACTCCTAAATCAACCTAACCAAATATTCAAATACAGCCATACTTGCCACGAGGAATGGGGTGTATTAACTAATTTCAGTCAAAAACTCAGTTTATTCTGAGAACATATTTGGGCCTACAATTGTATCTCCTGTTATGAACGAGGGAGGGGAGAAGGAGACATCACTACTACAACAAATGTCAAGTGCAACAACATAAACAGAGTTTGTCGCAGTTTTCCTTAGCAAAAGATCATCTTTTATTTATTTATTTACTTACATTTACTTTTTACGGTACGTTGCTTGGTCATTTTAGCGGCTGTTTGGCATCGTTGCTGTTTCCTGAAGCAACGGCGCCACATTAGCGCCATGTCAGAAAAACGGTGCTCCAGGAAACGACCTTTTATTTGGAGACATTTTTTCAAAGAAAATGGTGTTCCAAGTTATACCTCGGAAATCGGGAAGCCATGGCTTGGAGCAACGCCAAACGGCCGTTGCTGCAGCTCATTGCTACAAACAGGGCAATGATGTGGCGCTGATATGGCACTGGATAATTGGTACTGGTGCAGAAAACCTTTTCCTGGAGCATTGATACCAAACAGAAAAAGTGGTTGTTGCTCCAAGAAAAGTCCTACCTGGCAGCAAGGGTTCCAAACAAAAAAAGGCATGCTCCAAGCCACACATCAGCAGCACTGTTTTCTTTAATTAATGAAACTGGCATTTTTAATTAAGTTATGCGTGCACAACGCACATGAATTTCTATCTAAATCTCTTCGTGGTTCATAGGGTAAAATACAAAAACCTCTCCTAAAGTTTCCAACAATCATAAAAATCTCTCCTATAGTTTTAATTTAGCAAAAAAACTCCTCTAGATTTTTAAAGAAATCAACAAAAACCTCCCTTCCATGTCTAAGATGGAAAACACTAAACTGAAGAATCATTTTTTTTCCAAATACTTATTTTAGCCTTTTGCAAATTAGTTTGCATCTATTTTTAATGAAATAATACCCTTGTTGGCATGTTATACTCTTTCCTCTCCCATTGACCTCTTTGCCCCTGAACTCCATTGTCTGAAGAATAGGAACACAGCATTGACTTCACTAATCCAAAACCATTGTTCAACTCTCTCTTCTTCTCCTCCCTCCTCACTGTCCCTACACAACACATCGAACCGCCATTGGAACCACCTCTCTTTGGGGAGGGTTCGGTGTTGTATTCCAACACATGAAATCAATCCAGCTCTCTCTTTTAACCCCAGGAACATGAAATTAATCCAGTCATATTCTAACTGAATAGAACATGGAATCTGATGAATATTTGATTGAGATTTGAGGGACCATACACTGCTATATTGGAAAAGCAGAGGTTTCAAGTTAACTGTCAACTGTCCTGCAAACTGCAATGAAGATTGAAGAATGATCATAACTCATAACATAACATGACCTCTCTCTTTCTCTCTCTCCATTTGGCGTTTGAATCTAACCAACAGTTGTCACCATCGATCTGAGTGCAAACTTGATAGTCTATCTTCTTCTTTAGACGATGCTTGGTTGGGAATGGCGACCACCATGGTTTTGACGATGGTGTTGTATTCGTGGTGGAGATCCGGGCTGTGTGGGGATGGTTTGATGCTGTGTGGGGATGGTTTGATGCTGTGTAGGGACAATGATGAGCGAGGAAAAGAAAAGAGAGAGATAAATAATGGGTTTGGATTGGTGAAATCAATGCTGCATCCCTCCTCTTCGGGCAATGGAGTTCTCTGCTGACATGCGTTAAGTATGATAATGCAGGGACTGGTTCGTTGCTGCTCAAAAACCATGAATCTTGATATGTTCCTTCTTCACAATTCTGGCATGAACGAGGAATGTTGAATGTTGATACATTCTTCTACTGATCACCTTGAAGTTGAATAACTTCACCTAGCTTTGGGTCCTGGACAATATAGTACCATTGCAGCAAAATTCCTTCTTCAGATCCTTGAGTATTTTGAAGTAATTGAATTCCTTCCTTAAGCCTTACACTGTTAAGATTTTTCGACCATTTCTTTGTTGTACACGCACATGCACATACTCCTTGCCCCAATAACCGAGTCCTCAACATTTGCCTTTGTAAAGGGATGGAAGGCTATAGGAATCTGGATGTCGAGTTTAGACATGAACCTTGGATGTTGAGAGTGGAGGACTACAAATGGAGTTTCGAAGGTATGGCCAGTTGAAGAAGAAAGAAGTCGGCGAGAGAGGAAAAGGGGATAACATGCTGACATGCGTAAAATAGGTATTTAGAAAAAAATGATTAATTGATTTAGGCTATGTTTGGTTTAAAGGAAAAAGTAGGGAAAGGTAAGGAAACTTTTACAAATCTTGTATAGGTTTCCTTGCATTTTCCTTCCTTTCCCTACTTTTTCCTTCAAACCAAACACAGCCTTAATGTTTTCCATCTTGGTCATTAACGAAAGGGAGGTTTTTGCCAAATTCTTTAAAAATCTAAGGGAGGTTTTTGCTAAAGTGAAACTATAAGGGAGATTTTTATGATTGTTAGAAACTTCAGGGGAGGTTTTTTGTATTTTACTCTGGTTCATAATTTCTCATCAATAACTAATAAGGTTGTGTTTGGCTGATTTTTCTTTAGGACTTCATTTCGAAAATATAATTTAAGGAAAGTTCCACTTTAGTACCTAGAACTTTGGGGGTAGCGTCAAGTTTGTACCCAGACTTTCAAATGTGTCACTGCAGTACCTAAACCTTCAAAAACTGTCAAGTTGGTCACTGTCATTAACCAACCATCAGTTATCTATTAAAAATGTCAAAACTACCCTTCAAAAGAAGGCACTATTCATTGTCTTCTACCTTGAGACTGAACCGGTTATCTTCAAAGAAAAAGAGAAAAAAAAACATGAAATATGATAGAGAGACAATAAATGAAAGCAAAGAAAAAACTAGACAATAATGTGTTTCAGATCTAAAGGTAGAAAACATAGAAAACAATGACTTCATTAGTCAAGAATCTCAAACACCTCAACCCGTTCAGTCTCAAGGTAGAAGACAATGAACAATGTCTTCTTTTGAATGATAGTTTTGACATTTTCAATAGATAACTGACGGTCAATTAACTATAGGAACAACTTGACATTTTTTGAAAATTTAAATATTATAGTGACACATTTAAAAGTTCACATATTAATTTAACACTACCCTCAAAGTTTAAGGTATTAAAGTGAAATTTTCTCTATAATTTACGTGGAATAGGAAGCATGGAACATTGTGGACTCATCAAGCGGTAAAAAGAAAAAGAAAAACCTTTCGCATGACAAGGATTTGAATTAGAAAATATATATATAAATCCCATCTAGTCACCGACTCGCTGGTATGCTACACTTTTTATTCTTGATGGTATAGAAAAAAGTGTAGGAGATACGGGGCTTGGTTGATATCGACGTACCGTAAGCAAGAGCGGCGCTGTAATGGGATCAGATTGAGTTCGGATTTAAAATATATTTGGATTGGATTTGGATTTAATCCAATTTCGATTTAATTTTTTAATATTAGAAAAATAAAAATTTAATTATTTTCAATTTTATATATAATAAATTAAAATATATATATTTTTTATAATTTTAAATATAATTATATAGCATTTATATGTTAAAACTAATAAATACTATAATATAATTGGATTAAGATTCTAATCAAATGAGGTCAAATCCAAATCTGATCCAATTATTAACCCAATATAGATCATATAACATTTAAGTTCGATCCAATCTAACATCTGAATAATCGAATCAGATGTTAGATAAAGCCTTAAATTTTCAGGTATCATTGTCAGGCTTAAACAAGAGTAGTCATTGGAAAAAGGGCAAATGGACATTGAGCTGGCTTAACCGATATTAAACCCGATACAAATCGCCAAGCCACTCTCAGTCTTAGGCAACCGTGGTCCACGTCCCAGGCCCTTGACAATTTAAAGAATAATCTCGGTATAGTACCTTTGACAAGTTAAAATGAAACATAGAAGTAAAACTAAACCAGGGTTTACACTCTTCCTTTTTGCAATTTAATGCATTTTTACTAACTTACGCACATCTTATAAGTTTAGCACTCTTTATTACACTGGGTTTGGTTTTAAACTTTTAATGGTTATCCTGGCCTGAAATTGACGCAAGGGAAGGGATAGTACTGCAAATAGAATTGGATTTGATTCGGTAAAGGGTATTTCTCTGATTAAAAAATTTGACCAATCTGAATCTAAAAACAATTTATCGGATTTTCAAGATTATGATTCCAATTTAAATTCGAACATCTTATTGGGATAACTAATTTGATTTGAATTATAATAAAAGAAATAATAATATATTATATTTATTTATATAGTATAATAATATATAAATGATATATAATATTTAATAACTAACAAAGTGAATCAAGTCATGGTGGATCAAATTAGGGTATATTTGAATTTTATCCATTAACTAAATAGATCAATTTTTCCAATCTGATTTATTAAGATCAAGGGAGTTATTCGAATCTGGCTCATACCAAATTGAATTCAAATTTGAATCAGATCTAATCTAAATTATTTGCAACCCTAGGGAAGGGCTTTTCTCTTGAGGAATTATGATTAGCCAAACACTTTAACGGTTCAGCGAGCTGTGAAATCAATGATGGAAACTGGATTCAGTCAGTGCAAAGCCCGTTCGAACCCCCATTATAGTTTTTTTGAAAATATCTTCCTATGAAATAAGGCACAAAATTGCGAAAATGTTTCCAGTGGTCTACACTGACTGAAGCCAATCTCCTAATGATGAAGTTTCACGTCAATAATAAATTTATGGGTTCCACGGTAAAAATGCATGCCCCCGTTTATTTAAATTCTGGCATGAAACCTTATCAAGTTATCATTGATGCTAAACTTTGCTTACTTTCAAGCGGCAGCGTCCAATAATTGAGCTGAATTAGCCTAATTTCATGACCCATTTATTAGTCAAGTCAGACTTTTCATGGCACAGTGGACTGGGCTTCAGTCAGTGTAGGATCTGTTCCAACAACTTTTATGGCCTTGCTTTGGGAATATCTCCCATAAAAAAGTAGATAGGTACGTAGATATTTCCATTGCAAGGGTGTAAAGATTGGAGACTGGGTCTGCTCCTCACAGCTGGCGCCTCACGCACATCTTATTATGCATTGGGAACATTTCCCGACTTATTAATTATAATTTACAGGAGATGTTCCCAATGCACAATGGATGTGTCTATGAGATGTCCATTTGTGAGGAATAAATCTCATCACTAAAGATTGTTTGAACGGGCCTTATACTCATTGAGACCGGATCTGTTCCTCACACCTGGGGCCTCATACGCACATCCTATCATGCATTGAAAACATCTTTTATACTTATTAATTATTATCCACGAGAGATATTTTCTATTCCCAATGCACGGTGGGTGTGCCTGTGAGGCGCCCATTTATGAGTAGCAGATCCCGTCACACTGATCAGTGAAGCCGATCTCACAGTCCATGAGCTTTACCACACACAGTATACTAGCGGGAAGCCCGGAATGCATCGCAGTTTATTAAAATAATTTGAGGCAAAAATATTTACTGGTACAATTTGTGTGGGCGCAACCCGAGCCCGACTCAGCTCAAATAAAGGTATTAAAGCTTGAAAAAAAATCTCAGGCCTGCCTAACCTAACTCAGGTTGGACTCTTTTCCACAAACAACACGGAACCATGACTGACAATGAGAGTGTAGTGTAGACACTATCAGACTAGAGAATAAATACGAGAAAAGACGATGAAGAAAATGAAATAATGGATTTGGAAAACCAGGTACTTTACCTTTTTTTCTTCAAAAAATATTTGATTTTTCGTTACAATTTCTATTTTTTCATTAGAATATTTCTTTTTTACATCCGTTTATCTGAAAAAGATGTCATTCGATTGTGCGTTTTCTTTCCCATTGCCTTCCTGTTCACTTGAAGCATGATTACGCATACAGTTTGGTGTTTCCACCATCAAGTTTCAATTTGATCCAATACGAAACTATGCTATGCATGCTTTACCAATTTGGGTAAGTATGTCTGGGCAGTCCGAACCTAAATAATTTCTTCTTTGTGTTTGTCGCTCAACTGTAAGGGCCAATTTTGATTGTTCTCTTACATATTTTGCAACCTCTGCAAAAATCACCTTGGCTATTGTTATTGTTATTGGTATTTTGCTTATATATTTATGTATATCATTTTTGTATGACGTTTCATTTGCTTATTTGTATGAACTGTTCGATTTTTACTTCAATTGGTATTTTGCCCATTGGTTTTGAACGGGAGGTTTATGAGTGTTTCTTGGATGGGCTCTAGCTTAAAAAGGAGATTATAAGATGAGATGCCAAAGAAAAAAATAAAGAAAAAAGAGATGTTGCAGTAACTCGTGTAATGTTACTTGGCATCGGTTGATCTCCAGCAGCAAATTATTTAGGTGAGAACTTTCTTTGAGCAAGTGAAGTGCAGTCCTTTTATTGTTTCATTTTCTTTGGGTTTAGAGATTTCTACTTTCTAACCAGAACATTTGTCCCTCCCTTTTCTTTCAAAACAGATGTTTAGTTATTAACTTTTATTATTCTAAAGTTGTTTTTGAATTTTCTCTTCCAAGTAGCTCCATTTTTTTCTCATTTCCTCGCCCTCCGATGAATTTTTTTTTTTTTTTTTTTTTGTGGGTGCCAACTAGCTGAGTCTTGCCTTCTCAACATGTGGGGCTTCAACTAAATGGTTTTTTAGTCAACTTAGCTCAAGCTCATGAATGTAGGATTCAGCTTGGCTTGTTGGTACTTCTAGAGCTTGAGCTTGGTTGAGAGAGATATTGCACTTTCTGAAGTGGAAAGAATTCCTGTCTAAGGGTGAGGAACTCGTGGAATGTTTTATAATAGCACAATCCAAAATCCACTAAGAACATTGGAACATGGCTTATCTGCTACTGTCTGTTTTCTTTATGGTTTCCTTTTTCAATCTAAATCATCAAATTCAAGAAAGTAATAGATTCCACATTTCTTGTTCTGTCCAGTATTTCTGTTTCCATAGCAATCAAATACAGTCCAGTAGGAAAAATACACTAATACCGTAGAATAATTTATCCATTTTCATTTTTTAAAGCAACAAAACAATCACAAGCACCACAAAATACAAATACCTAAGGCTATGTCTGGTTGCAATGCACATCAGTGCAAATGCTTTGAGTGTATATTCTGGCCTATTTTTGTTTCAAATTTAAATTTATTTTGTTTGGTTGCAGTACAAATGAAGTAAATTGAGACATGAAGCAGAATAAAGTAAAATCCAAAACAAAATTAAATGAGGATTTGCATTTTTTACATTTTCACTTCCATGCATTTGTACTAGTGCAAATAAAATTGAACTGCAACCAAACACAGCCTAAGAGGAGAATGACTCAAACAAATTTCATCATCTCTAACCTGCCCTGGCATCTGTGAGGAGATTAGTAATGTTTGAATGAGCATAATAAGTATCCCTTGCTTTTTTATCAGTAAGTTGGTAATATTTCCGAGATTTCTACTAATCATGAGTTATAGAGTACAAGATCGGTATGGAGAGTAGAAGATTAACTCTCCTTTAAGAAAATTAAACATGAGAGCAAGACCCAGAGGCTGCATGCCCAAAACCAAAAACAGCAGCACCCCTACATCAGGGAATGAGGTCCCCAACACATATCCTTTATATCATCCCATTCCCTAAGTGAATCAGCTAATGAATTTGCTGTTCTTGGAAGTTGGAAACTACATGAATGAGGTATTCAATCTCTCAGCCAAAGATCTTGCCTCCTGGTTAAGTTTTTTAATTCGATGGTTATTGTCCAGATTCATGCATCCACCTAGGAATCCATGACTGTCAAACAATCAATCTTTTTGTTGAGGAGAGAGCCAGATACCACCAATCTGTGATCATTTCATCTGTAGTGAAACTTCTAAATTCCTCCCTTGTCAAAACCATATGGCCATGTACAGGTTTGAGCTCAATTAGTGTTTCTTGGATCTGAACCGTCAACTGTGTTGGAGAAGATTCTAGCATTTCTCCCCTCAGAAACTAACCATAGTATTGCTGCTACAAAAATCTTCCCCTTAAATTTTGGAGGGGAAACAAATAAGGCCAAAGGAAAGCAGGTATTGGGGATTTGGGGGGGTTAATAGTTTATCTGATGGTGGGCCGGTGTGGGCTTTTAGTGGCCCCATAGGGCACTCAGTTATCTCTGAAGCTGAAGTCCGAGCGCCTCTTTGTGGATCTTTGGGCTGCTGATTCTCTTGGCTTTGATTCTGGTGGAAGGTGACTAAAAATGTTATTGGTTGGGTAAGCAGGCTGCAACAAGGCCTGTGGAGATTTGACTTCCTTATTAATGAGATTAGGTAGATTGCTGATAAGTTATTTTTTACTTTTAGATGGATCCCTAGAGAGCTCAATAGCGGTGCAGATAGATTAGCCATATGGATTTTTTGTAATAGTGGGAATTCTATGCCTGTGTAATTTGGGGGGAGGGTTTTCTTTTTGGCTTTGTTCTTGATGTTCTGAGCTTCTTGTATATCTTCTCATGTACATCTTCCCTTTCTTTTTTGAATGAAAGTCACCATTTGTCAAAACAAAGAAGTTACATATATCTTATAAAATTTATTAGTGACTTATGCCCAAAGCCTGGCACAGCCCAGCCGCCCAGGCTATAGGTGCAAGACCCATACAGGCCGATGATCACCCCTAGTCCCACCTAGAGAAAGAAAATAAGCATTCCCAAATAAGTATCCTTGATTGCTCAAAAGGTTCTTTTGCCACTTGGTCTTAATCCTCTCAATATACAATAGGGCTTTGACAAAGAAATCCTTTTTGAGATTCAAAGAATGGCGGAGTTCGTAGAGAAAGATTGTAAAATCCATACATTGCAGTAAAGAGGGTGGTGGTTGTAATGATGTCAAATTTAGTTATGGAGTACAGGTGTGGAAGGACCTCATATGGCTAATGATGAATTCTTAAAATACATCCAGTGATGAGATTTTGGTGAATGTGAAGTTTTGGGGAAGGTATTTTGTATAAGAAGAATTCCTAAAGAAATACATTTCTACCTTTCTCCAATCTACTGGGGGATCTGGTTTAGAGTCCAAGGATTAGTTACCAATCTTCACAATTTCGAGATCCTAAAACATAGTTTCCTCTTCTCTAGGATTAACAGTACACTGATTTTTGAATATATAGAAGATTATGAAGTTTTTATCCAGTAGCAAATGTTAGAGTGTGCTAAGCCCCTAGTGACATTCTTGCAGGAAAACACTCAACAGCAGGTCCTTCTTTGACATGATTATAATTCTTAGGAATTGGGATGATCTGGTAAGGAGGGGTGTTTTAATCACTTTAACAAATTTGTAACTTCTAACTTGTAAGTGGTGGTCTTGGAATCCTATTAGTTTAGTCTTAGAAGAGTTAGGTTTGAAGAGTTGTAATTTTCTGTTTTCTTATTTCTACTAGACTACTATGAGGCAAGGTTTTAAAAACCGATCCGGAAATGACACTGCTTTGGCCATGGGTTTCCAAGCCATCCAGGTCAAAGGGTTCAAACATTTCAACAGTTAAAACACATGTATATCTCATCTTACCCTTGGATTGGAATATTAGGGTAAGATGGATATAAATATTATGAGAAGGGGACTGAGAGTGAGAGTAAGAAGGGGGCTGAGAGAAGGAAAGATAGAAGACTGAGAGAAAGAAAGAAAAAAAAAAAGAAGAAATAAAGAAAGGAGGAGAAGGCAGAAATGAGGGTGACCTGCAACAGTGACAGCGATGATGACAATAAATTTTAGATCTCTCTCTCTCTCTGTGATCTCAGAGATCTGAGATCTCTCAGATCCCTATGTAACCCTTTGAAATTGATCTCTTTCCCTCTATTTTCTTGTTATTTTAATTTTTTGAATATTTTAAATAATTTTTATTAAACTGCGGACTGTTTTCCAGGTTGAACAGTTCAGTGGTTTGTCCTGGTCATTGGTTCACTGACTAATTCAATGGTTTTTTTTTGGCAAAATGATGGTCTGGTACTAAAATGGAACTGGTACCCTAGTGGATTTCCAGGCTGAATGGTCCGACCATGTGGTTCAACGACGGTTTTAAAACCATGCTAGGAGGTGGCTGACCCATATACAAGCCCATATACATAGATGCTACACATGCTTCCAGAAATTGAGGCTTTAGTTGTTCTTGAGGTTTTCTGCTTTGTGCCACTATTATGGTAGTTCCCAAATCTGATACCTTAGAGTGGTTCTTGGTGCCTAGCCAAAAGGGGGAAAAAATCTCAGAGCCCTCAACTCTCTTTCCCCTACATTCTCTTCAAGAATTTTGCAACAGCTATTTGTTAGACACCAGAAAACCTAGAGAAAGCTATTTTTAGCTTCAATAAAAGGACTGACACTGATTCTATTTAAGTGCCTATGCTAGTGAACTCAAAATCCAACCCTCTCCCACTTTCTCAAGGTAGAGAATCTCTCACTCTATATAGCCCCACCTAGAACCTGATTAAACCTTGGTTTGATCCTGCCATCCCCCTTAATTACCTCCACAATCAATTCTCTTAAAATAAGTCTCCTAAAATTCCACAAAAGACACTGGTTTATAGATATTCTTTCTATATAAGATTCAGCTCAAGAAGTCCCGAACTAACGAAGCTGCCTCCTCTATCTTGCCATTCTAGTCCATCCTATCATGTTTCATTGAAAAATTTCTTTCCAAACTCCTTTACTTGATTTTTCTTGGCTTGTCATCCAGGAGATTTCTACCTGAAATAATCTCCCTATACCTAATTGCCCAGCCATATATTAAAACCCTAAATCCACCTTCTATTAACTTATTTTTAATCCCATAATGTTAAATCTTAGACCTAAAGTTGAGAAAGATGTCATTACTATTTAGTTTTGTAGCCATTGATCATACCAGTCTTGCATTGCACCATATCAGAAATATAAAATCCACCTGGAGCCAAGGAATCTGAGGGCAAGAGCTAACAACCCAATTCACTAGAGGGTGAGAGGGGTACCTGATATGGAATCCACACAAGGACTGTGGGCTACTACTGCCCATAATGATCAAACACTTAACCTCTCAGTCTATAATGATCAAACACTACCTGACAAGAGAGAACCTCTCCCTCGGCTGCAAGGTGCAGTACTGCACTCTCTACTCACATGGATCCTAGGAATTAAAACATTTTGCAAACATTTTGAAACCATAATATATATATGTATATCTCTATATAAATATATTTTGCAAAAACAAATTTCAACAGTTGAAATCAATTGGCGGCAGTTTAGGTTTCCATCAGAGAGAGTGTATTCTCGATCATTCACTTTGTCCGACAAAGGGGCTAATCCTGTCACTATGATCACCCACTCAGATGAATTCTTGGACTGTCTCAACATACTCAAGTTTTGACCCCCTCTAAGGATCTCACTGATTGTCACATCAAAGATAGCCCAATCCGACACCTAGTGCAATATCATAATCGAGTCTAGGGGTCAGGTGTAACATTCTAGTTTTGCCCATTTATCTCTAAGGTCTAGGGCAATACTGGAATTTTGGTCCGGTTCAGGGTTTCAAGAAAACCCACACTGCATGTACCTCAGGTTTCACCTTGGCAGCTGAGACAAGCCACCCCAACCAATTTGGCGGTACATCAGTGTCAGTCTTGGCAGGATAAATCTCCTCAGATCTATCCAATGGTTGTGAAGATTCTAAACAAACACGAGTCTCATATGTGTCCAGTTTAAGGGTATTACACAGAAACACACAATAATAACATGAATCAAATATGTATTTTATTCATTTACAATAAATGTCATAATGTACATCATGCTGATTGGAGTTAAGGGCATACACTGTCTAACAAAATGATCCCAAATAGAAACAAGAACCCAAAAAACTATAGAAAACAACTGGTCTTGGTGCATTGTGGCAATAACTGATCAAACAATTCCTCTTCCTCTTTCCTGTTAAACACATCATGCATCTGTCGGGATCTTTAAGCCTTCAGCTGTTGAGGTGACCAACGTATAGCTCCTTGTCAAAGAAAAACAAACACATAAAATCCTCCACTGTGATAAGAGCTACATTTAAAAAGTGAAAGAGTCAAAAAGTGGTAAGTATTATGTTAAATTAATAGTGTTGGGATATATTAGTGACTTTGTTATACCTTTTGGTGCAATTAAGATCGTCTTTCTGACCTGGATTTCTCCTCTTTTTCATGCTAATATACAGGTAACCTTAAACATTCTTTTTATTTGATGAAAAGTGTGTATTTTTGGAACTTTTTTCATTGGATTTCACAGCTGGAAGTGTGATGCCTTCGTCACCTAGGTTCTATGTATAGAAGGTCTTTCCCTGGTGCTGATCATAAGTTGCTTCTTTGATTTTCTCCTAATAGCTTCGTATTGTTCTCTTATTACAAGGCTCAACACCTAACAGCCCATCCTTCAATCGATGAAAGACTTTTGTGTTAGCATATATGTAACAAAAGAAAGGGGTAAGAGGTAACTATCTATTAAAAAAACTCTCTCTACATCATGGTCTCATCATTTGTTAAAACACGGATTGGCATAAAAACCCAAAATCTCTAGTCCTTCAATTCCAACAGTACGGTGGCCCAGAATTAAATAAAAGTTTTAAACTTCTTAAGCCCTTGTTGAGTATCTTATTATTGTTCTCCATTAAATTCCAACAGATTGCAAGTGCTGTTAGATTCCAACATTTGTTTCCTTTATTGCTGAAACCTTAATCAGTCAAGATTAACAAATGATGAGACCATGTGAAATGACCCAGTGCTGTGATAACATTTTCATAAAATGTAGATATACCTTGATGGAGTACTGAAGATGGATCATGGGGCAGCAGACTGATTCTATGAAGTAACTAGAAAAGGCCTACACATTTTTGATATCTCGTCCTCTACATGCAAGTATCAATACTAAGGATTTTATCCAAATAGACAGTCCATGTAAAGAAGAGATATTAGAGAGAACATTTGGACCTCATATTCATTTTCATGAAAAAGCATCACTTTTTTATTTTTTTATTTTTTTATAAACTTCAAATAAGAGTCAGGTAACTTGATTTGACAGTAAAGTTCCATTTGGATCTATGCTAAAACCCTCCTATCATCTCTATTTAGAAAAACCTTGTATTGCTGAAGTCTAGCCAGCCTCCCAATTGACATGTGACAACTTTTAACCATAGGAAGCACATCACTTAAGTGGCTACCAACCCAAAATAGTCACCAACAATACACCATTTGTAAAAGTTTCAATTTCTGAAACAATTTGTTCGCTTCCTTTTGTATTGAAAGTTTCGATTTCTCATTGGGTAGCCATGGTTAAGGAATTCAAAGGGATCAATTCTGGCATTTAGATGTCAGGCTTAGGTGGCAGATTCTTCCTTTCAAAGTTTTGGAACATGAACAGCTACTGAGCAACTTAGTGGTAACTGAGCTAATCCAGGCTAGGAGATTCTTTCAATAAGAGGGTCAAGATTTACTGCTTCAAAAAAAAAAAGGCTCAAGATTCTTCCTTGTGTTAATTTTGTGGCTATTTGGCACCAAAGATTCTTCACTAGCTTATCTAGAGGCTTTTGGGCAGTGTAAGATCTTTCTTGCCTAGTGTAGCCACATGGGTGAAAGCGAGTTATGGTGTTCCTATTAGAGAGGCTTCCTCCTCCTCGAGGGGTCTTTGCTGTCAGTCCCATATTTTTCAAATAAATCCACATCTTGCTTCAATGCTTCCTGGTTGTGGGAAGTTCAAATGAAGTTATCTCAGGTTCTCTTGCCCAACTTGATGTGAATGAGAGTGCTAAAGACTGGCACGACCTTGTTGTATTCCTATTCTTTGTTGAGTTGTTTAGACTTCCTCATGGCAGCACCATTAGTTCCTAAATGGATTCATGAGGCAAATTCAGCTCAAAAACCTTTGCCATGTTTCTCAAGTCCTTTTCTGTGGGCACTTCAGATTGAAAATTTGAAATTTAAGATGGCTAATATAAGTTATGAATTATGATAACTCCAATTAGAGATCGTTTACATAAACTCTTGGAGTGAACAACTAACAATTCTAAGAGGTCCCCTTTTTGATGGATAGTTTAAATGGGTTGTATGACTACCTCACTTGGCACAAATAGGTTGTCCAGAAGAGGCGTAATTGATCCAATGATCCAATTAAGTTATCTTTTCCACACCCACAGATACGAAGGCTTACTACTTGAGCCAAGTAAGTAGCTTCCCTACTCAAACCGCCATATTTCTGCTACATTGAGGAATGAGACGGCCAAATGATACTGTATATCCAAGTAGAGAACCTCCTGGACTGACCACTAATTCAATCCTCCAGTCAGTATCAGCAATTTAATCCAACTTGGTTTACAGTTCTTGGCAAGCAATAGTAACCGTTGAGAGTTTCAATATTTTAATACTGAACTCGTCTAAAAAGAAGGATTTATTCTAGCCGCTCAACAATGATTTTTTGGGGCTGAAATTTGGTCCATTAATAGAGGGTAGAAAGAGGAATAAGTGGGGTCATTTCGAGCTCCAAATCAATTTGCACACCCACCAAGCCTCTCAAAAGCATTTTTTTTTTGACATACAAATGTTCACGTTCCAAGAATGCGTACTGGCTCAACTGGAAGCGAATAATCAAAAGGTAAATTGGAATGGGATCTTTTTAACATAATTCTCATTTCTCATTTCCATCTAGGAGATCCATCACATTATTCTGAATTTCTGATGGGATAATCACCGTTGACCACTATAGTACAAAAGGGATAGTGAATGGTTCAGAGAAGTCTACATGTTGGACGATTGATTGGACAACCCCTTGCATACACCATTTGCCAAGAATAATATTTATGGACCATATTTAGCCTCTATAACAATAGGACTTAAAATTATCCATTTGGGTGCCATTCCAGCAATTATTTCATCATCAGCAACATTACTTCTCAGAAAATGCAGTTAATATTGCAGATGCGACTGTCAATTGTATCTTGCTTAAGTTTAACATGGACAGTCCGTCCATTCAGTAACCGTGAACTGATCCAAAAAGGTAGCAATTTTCGTTCACGTGATCGCTGGAGCCTGGAGGTTCAATACATCCTAGTGATTAAAGTGAAATCTAAGGGTTTTAGATTGTAACCATTAATCTCTTACAATCCTTTGCTTTATTTTTTAGATTGTTCTGAAATCTGAATTGATTCACCATTAATTTGGTATTGTGAAGAGGAGGAAAAACACTGTTGTTCGATGGGCCTGTAGATGCATTTCTTCTCACATGTAGAGGGAAAAATGCATGTTTACTGGAACAACCTTTGTCCTCTGCCTGCATTTGATTCAAGAAAAGTGATTAAAAACAGGAAACGAAACATCCTTGATCCTTCCCTTGTATTAAGCTCCAGGTAAATTTGATTCAGAGGTGAAATAAATAAATAATAAAGTTGTTGTAGTGACTGTTGAAACTGTGGGTGGAAGCTATATACCATGCTTGTTTTGGTGAAAGCCTATGTGATAGGTTGATAGCCAGCGCCAATTCATTCTTTGTTTCTCTCGTGTTCATGTTTGTCTTTTAATACCCTATAGAAAAGATGGCCTCGTGCTATATTTGTTTTCTTCTGAGGATGAGAAAAATGAGAACTGCTGGAAGGTTTTCATTTGGAACGGAGACAAGCTTTCCAAGTATGTTTGCAATCAAGGTTGCATTTAGTTTGCACGTAAAACAAACAAAAAACGAAACAACTTTCTTGAAAATGATATTCAATTAAAAAAACAAATCAACTTACCCATTTTCCTAATACTTATTGGTTCAAAACTTGGAAAACAGACTTAACGAATGAGAACTATACGAGTGTGATGAAATTTGAATCAATAGTATAATCCCTTTGTTTAGAAAATGATCTTAAGGCTGCATTTGGTTGCAGTGTAAATTTATTTGTATTAATACAAATGCATAGGAGTGCAAATGCAAAAAAATGCAAATTCTTGTTTTAATTTTGTTTTGGATTTTACTTTGTTCTGCTTCATTTGTAATTGCAATCAAACAGAATAAGCTAAAATTTGAAACAAAAATAGGTCCAAATTTACACTCAAACCATTTGCACTGCCAAGTAGTAACGCTTGCAACCAAAAGGTTGGGTGCCCTCTACAAGTACTATTCTCTGATTGTATTTGCCCGTGTAGATGGGAAATTGGGAAGTGGATTTGATTGCTAGGTTCACGGGGTGGAATAGTTTTTCATGGAAAGAATAAAGATGTGGGCAAGACACTAAGACCCATGGAATGGTCTGAAATGCAACTGACTGCTGACCTACTCCATGTTCTTCACATAAGGCTGACTATTGAAGGGCTAGGGTCAGTATCCCCCTTAGACATTAAGGTTGATTTTATAGAGCAAACAAGACAGAAAAAAAGGGGATGGCGTATACACCCGTGAGTGGCCAACTTGGACAATTCTGCACTCTTCCTTGTGTAGTACTTGAAAGAAACAAAAAGAAAAACCTCCTCACTCCCATATGGCTGTCTTGTAATACAATTATACGAACATACAGCATCTAGGGCAAAAAACCCTCACACTTCCATATGACTGTCTATTAAGACAATTATACGAACATACAGCATCTGGGGCTGCAAATGGTATCTGTTTGTCTGAATTCAAATTCGAATTCAATCTTTCGAATCCGATTCCGTGAAAGGTGACTCAAATGTGGACCAAACATATCCAATCTTATATGGTTTGATTGGATTTTATTTAGATATATGTTATTATATCTACATAAAATTTGTACTACATCTATGAACAAGTTTCTTTAAATGTTGTGTATTCACCAGAGTGATAGGTTCAAGATTCATAAAAGGTATTTTCAATTTATTTTATTCATGACATATAACATCAAAGTCATATTCAGTTCATTTTATTAATAGTTAATAGAAGGGGAACCATGCAAGTATGAAAAAGGGTAAAAAGATAAAAAAAGGCATTTAGATCTTGAATATATATATATATATATATATATATATATATATATATATATATATATATATATATATATAACTGTATTCCTTTAAATGGCTTAATTTTAGTGATTGGATTTAAAAGTTAAAATGTTTGAACAACTATGTTTACAAATATTGACATTATTCGATGCTATTAAAATATTCTGATTTAGCTTTTATGACTTGGGTGTGAAACCAAGTATTGGCATTATGTAATGTTTTGACCATATTAGTTTGTTATTAGTGACATTTAATATCTAGATAAAATTCATATCCAATCTAAATCCCACGGGCAAGATTTCATTCAAATTTGAATTTAGCCATATCTTTTCTTTTTTCCTTCTTCGTTGTGTTTGCTCCAATTTTTTCCTCAATAAACTTTCACTACGTTTGCTACACCAAAGAGAGACCCTACATCAAAATGGAGACATCAATGAACAATAGTGGGTGGAAGTAATAAATACAGTCCTGATGCATTATTTGTGGGATGATCATTAACAATGAATGCTTTGAACAACGATAATGCACCGCTGATACATTCTATAACAAGGATAGAAGGCTGCCTTGGCTTGGGTACCCAAATGATCATCACTTCATTTCCTCTTATATAAAGTAAATAATGTGAATCATTTCTACAGAAAGGGATAAGATACTATGTACATTCCATATATTATTTTTAATATAAAATCTCAGTCTAAGGTTCAAATCTCTTCTTTCATTCAACAAATCAACTATTTCCTTTGATAGTTTGGTGAAAAAACTAAAATGGGTCAAACCATACTGCAACCATTGCATCCAAATAGACCAGATCACAAGGGTCGAAATCCTTTCAAAGTGCAGTTATGTAGAAAATTAAAGGGGGTTTAGACTGGTTCAAGCAGATGGACCATGAAAGTTGAAACCCTAGCTTTATTGCCCACTCTGATCAGTGACTGTCAATCAACTATCAACTACTAAACTACAGTTCATGGGTTCCATCCTAAGGGATCGATAAAATAATAGTTAAAATGCCAGACCCATGTGGGCAGCTTATTCTGATAAATGACAACTAAATGATGGATTAATTAACCATAACAAGGCCACCAAAATAAAGTGGCGATTCAACTGTGACAACCATAGCTTAGCTTCAGGTTTTGAATAATTGAAGGGGAATCGTTTGTGGTGGGACCGTTTGGATATTAAAATACACGCTAAGAAAAATTATGGAAAATTTGGTGGGGTTGTGAAAATTGACACCTTTTAATTTGATTTCTAGGGTTTGGAGGAGGATTTTTGAGTGAAGGAAGCATTGGATTCGTCTACCTTTATTCAAATAAATAATAATAATAATAATAATAAAAGCAAAGAAAATGCATGAACCGTACGATGTAGCAACCATCTCCCCTTACGCTACTCACTTGTTGGGGTTATCATTTTGACCGTTAAATATTTAAAGAATAATACTAGTAGGCCCTACACCCACCCCAACAAACATGATGCAGCTACTTTGATCTTTTCCTCCATTATTATTATTTTTTTCTTGAAATTACTTAATATTGTCTCTCATTTGATTTATTTCATCCAACTGTTGTCTTTCTTTCTTTCTTTTTTTTCACTATATATGGATACAAAAAAGAAACAAGGCGTTGCCTGCATCGGATCTAGCTCCAACAGTGGGACACAAAATTAATAAGACAATACATGCATGCAACGAAAGATGCATACCATATTTTGGTGTCCTAGGATGGCGTCATTGTTAGTGACCAATCGAGCGGATGACTTGTACATTGTTTTTAATGCTTTTCAGTTTTCACTGAGAATGATCTTGTATTTGCATGTTAAACCAACACAAATCCACAAACATCTGGTTAGACTTTATATATATAGGAGAGATTGATCTGGGTCTCCTAGCTAGACTGTTTTTTTTTTTTGCTTCCTTCAGTTTTTCTTATACTACTCATTCTTCCGTTTGTGACATATGTTCATTAAGATGAAAAAGAAGAATCTAAGGGATATATGATTGATCAAAATGAATGCTTTAATATTTGACAGCTTTTACAATAATTTGAATTATGAAGACAGAATAAATAAAGGTGGGACTCAGGAGGGGGAGGTGTCCTGGTTTTCTCTTTTGTTTTATTTTTATATCCAGTGAGTAGTGAGAGCTTCCTTTAATTATCTCATTCACAGAAAGCCCTCCTCCACCACCTTTTTAATCCTTGGTGTACGGACAACCCATGATTTGAAGTCACTAGACAGTGTGATCACGAGACTCTCCCACACACATATATGTATATATATAACCTCTTTCTCTAAAGTTTATAAGTTTTAGTTTTGAATGTGTTCATCAAAATAAAAAGAAAAAGGTTTTGCATGTGAACAAATTAACAAACTAGAATAACTAGAATAGATGCCTATATTTTTCAAACTTCTCTTTAATAAGTACATAAGAACACATACATGTCGGACTACAAAATTAAGAAACACAAATGCTCAAATTGTTAATGTGGTGACAATGAATCATAGATTCACAGCCAATGGAGACCTAATTGGTTCGATATGTTATTATTATACAAGTAAATATATCAGTGAAAAGAAGGGGGTAAATAGCCTTTTTTTTATTCTTATCTTTGGGCAGATAATACAGTTTTGTGGAGAGCAGTCAATAGAACACAGTATTGATAGGGAGGATGTAAGCCCACAGGCCACTACATGTGGTAAGGAAGTGGTGGTGGTGGTGGTTTGACTCCCAATGTCCGGAGGAGAATGACAGTAGAATGGCAGGTGATTCTCGGAAAAGAAAGAGAAAATATGCGATTCTCCACCTTCATTAAGGTTTATGGATATCTTATTAATGGGTGGGTCTCCATATAAATTATCGTCAAATTAAGATATCAATATAAAAAAAAAAATACTTAAGCCTCGTTCGCTTTTCGGTAAGTTAATTATTTGGGTAAATGTACTTACCTAAATAAGTATTTTCTGGGAAATATTTAACAAGTAAATGTATTTATTCATGTTATTTTATTTTTCAGGTAAATAAGGTAATGGCTATTTTAGCCATAAAATTCTATTATCAAAAGGGACATTTTTTTTCCCACAAGTGTTGGTAAATTTTCTAAGATGGAAAAATTAATTTACCCACCTAGAAGGGGAGGAAAATAAACTTTCCCTGATCCCCACATAAATCAGAAAAAAAAAAGAACATGGATTTCTCAACGCCCCATTTGGTGTGTCTTTTTACATAGGCTGTCGGCTTTTTAGAAGCCCAGCAACCCGCATTTTCGTCTTTTCCCATTTGGTTGGGAAAAGATCTAACTGCAGCCCCAAAAATATGTAAAAAGCTTGTTTTGGGCTATTTTCAGGAAGCACCAAATGGAGCTTTTCATTTTTTTTTTCAACTCGTCTTCACATGGAAGGATGCATGAAAAGATGTGCCTTAACCAAGGTTCAAAGTATCGACACGTATCAACCCGTATCGGTCGATACATATCGTGCCGATGGCTTCCCGATACGCTCCTCCAGGGGTTGTATCGGGTCAGACCATGGTTCAGAGGGTAGCTAGGAATTAAAACGACTCCTTTGAGCCAGTTTTGAAAAAATTAAAAAAAAAGCACTAACACAAACCGATACCAACGTATTGGCCTATGTCAATACTTTGAACCTTGGCCTTAACCAAACGGTCTTTAAGCTGCTAAGGTCTTAATGCCAAAACTAACATCATCTTTTGACTGTCAGGCTTGTCAGAAGATGTTTTAAAAAAGACTTGCCAAACGGCTCCTCCCATAATGAAAAAAAGAAAAGCAAATTAGGCAAATGTGAAGAATAACCATACATGGAATCAACTGTTTTAATTGCAGTTTGTGAATGACACACGGCACAGTAAAGTGGGAAAAAAAAAAGAAAGAAAATTGAAAAGAAGATAGCAGATCCGTAGAATTGCTAGAAAAGGATGTCTACTATCTAGACAACAGATAGATACAAGTCTTTTACAAGGTCCTTTCATGGAGTCATTCCGTTATGTCAATCAATTTGATGCATGAGGTTACACCAGGAAACACAACCATAGTAAGGATTCCCTCATTTGGAAGATATCAGTATTTTTTCAGTAACAATTTGTTCACTCCAATCAAAAATACCAACTTCAATGAATTCCCCATTCCCTCTCAGGCTCTCACATCTCAATTTAACGTCATTTTGACTTTTCTTTTGGTAATTGTGATTTAGATTGGTATATAACGAGAAAGGAGGGAAATACATCCTCTGTGATGGATGCTTTGTTTGGTCTGAAGGAAAAAGGTAGGAAAACTTATAAAGGTTTTCTATTATTTCCTTCCTTTTTCTACTTTTTCCTTCAAACCAAATACAGTATAACTTGATGATTTTATCTATTAACCATTATTATGTAGAGTAGGTCCGTGTCTGACATAACATAATGGCTACATAGGTGACTTGGTCTTCCACTCCGATTTTCTTAATGTCATTGCTTCCTACTGAGATGTAATTTTTCTAAGTTTTATTAATGCAATAAACCTAAGGGGGATTTCAAAATAAATAAATAATAATAAAAATGGATTAAAATTAAAGGATTAAATAGGTAAGAGAAAGTAGAAGGAAACATAAAACTACTGCTGCTGATGATCTCACTATTTATTTATTTGTGACGTCCCAAATTCCCAATGTCCCTTAATAATATTCGTGAACCCTGTATTTATATTATCTATATCTATGTATTAATTGTATATTTCACTACGTCAAAGGATAATTAATAAATATTGAGATTTCAATCCAAAAACACAAATTTGCAGGGGCTACATAGCTTCTTGGTTCTTAGGTGACATATCTCATCCCTATCCTTATACCAGCTAATAAGAAAAAGATAATTTTAACCCATGAAGCAAAGCAAAGCAAAGCAAATGGTTCGATTTAAAATGGTTACATTGAGATGTGATTGGTTAAATAGGGGCTCCACACCTTTTTCCTAGACTATTCTTTTAATTTTCTTTCTCTTAAACGAATGAATATCCATGCACCTATACCCTACAAGTTTGTCATGGTTTATAATTCTCAAAACCATAGCAATATTTGTCTTGCTTGTGTATATCAGAGCCCATTGGAAGATGATGATGTTTTCAGCTAGGGTTGCGCTTATATTAAATAATAGGAATTCAATAGATGTGTTTAATTTAATTAAGACATACAATAACATCTAAACAGTAGGCCCTGAACCAAATCTTTTATTTTACAACTTTGGAATTTTATTGGGCATAAAAGAAGAAAGAAGGAGAACTAGGTAGTGGAATATTTCTTTTAATTTGCATTCTTAAGCAACGTTAAGCACTACTTAATGCTTGAATACTTATTTATGCTAAATTTGTATACTAGGTTCTCTCTCAATAATAGAATATAGTAAGTATAATGCGCAAAATCTACGGTGCACTCACTCCACCATGTAGCAAAAGATGTGATTGGTTGAACAAGATGGTAAGTTTACCTCATTAAGCAATGTGAACCAATGAAAAGTAAGCAAATTTTAATATAATTGGTTAGGAACCGATTTTAATGTTGGTGAATGCACCATGGATGAATTCATTATAAGGGTATCTATTTTAGTAAAAAATATTAAAACATGGATTTGGGAATTTGTTTTTTGTTTAATTTGGCAGTTTATACTATAAAGATAAGATTTTGGAAAGGGATAAAAGGGAAAGAAAAAATAAAGAACAAGTTGAGATAAAACTAAAGGGAGAGAAAAGGAAAATGAAGCGTACAGTAATGACAATACAGTTAGATACAACAAAAGTTCACATTTCTTACTTAGAACATAGAGTTTTGAGAGAAACATGTATTAGAAAATTAGGGTCCATTTGGTTTATAGTTGAAATTGGAATCAGAATTGAAATCCATCAGAATTAAAATCAGAATCGGAACGGTTTATTCCCTTGCCTTGTTGGTGCAAACAGGAATTATAATCAGTTAGAATGAATTTGCATTCCCAAGGGGGAATGGCCATTCCACAAGAATGGATCATTCCGATTCCGATTCCGATTCCAAACCTCTATTCCTATGAACTAAATAGATCCTTAACACCTTCAAAAGGTGAAACCAATTTGAATATTCACAAAAAAATATTGAACATCAAAACCTTGACGTTTTTTCTTAAAAAACCCTACCGTTGTCAAATAACCCTAATTTAAGAAAATGGGATTTCATCTTTTAATGGACACGTATTTACGCAATTGTAAAATGTGGCTGTGTAGTGGTTGAAATGGGAAAAATATCTGCTTTCACATAAACTGGACCAAAACTATTAACAAGTTCTACTTGAAGCAATATTAATTTATTTTATCTGGTTTTCCTAAAACATGATAGTGAATTTTCTATATCGTAAGGAATATGCAAAATGCATCAGATTTCCTCTATTTATTTGAGCATATATGTTATTTTGTCTAAATCAAAATTTACACACAATGGAAAACCATGTATTGTCCAAAAAAACGTTACTAACTATAAGATTAACTAATTAATCCCTCTACATGCCTTCCATGTGGAGGGTATTATAATCGTTTATTTTGGCTGAAATAATGCAAGTAAATTATAGTATTCGGAGCCAAACTCTTTGAAGTCACTTCAACAAAAAAATCAAAGGGAAGATATAAGAGATGAAAATTTGTTATAAATATATAGCATTAAATGTGATGAATATGTAACATTATATTTAATTTACTATCTTTTAAAGGACAAAGATATTAAGAAGAACGAATAATTGTAACTCTTCCATTTCACTATTATTACCACTCCCTTTTGAATAATCTAAGAAAATTAGGAACTGGAACCTACCCTATGAAGACTGGTTCTAAGGTTGGTTCTAGTCTCGGCAGTTCTAGGATTAGTTCCAAGGGCATTTTTAAATGACCAAAATTCCACACCCAGTGCCAGATGATTACGTAAATTTGTTTCAATTAGTATTAATGTCAGAAATGTAGTGGAGCAAAGGTAAATATCTGCTGAGTGCTGACTACTTCATAACTCACGTTAGCGAGACACAACGGGAGGGAGCGAGAGCGCGAGAGCGGACAACGAACGGGAGAATTGGGAGCGGAGTCACGTCGGGAGGGGCCAGAAGGCCCACCACGTGAATAGAAGAAGCATTCACTATCTCTCTCTCTCCTTTTCTCACCGCGTCGCTCGTTCATCCATACATCCCTTTTTACGTCCCATCTTTCCTCCTTTCTTTCTTCTTCTCTCTTCCCTTCTCGCTTCAAGTCACTGTTCATTTCTTCCCCAAAACCCTCTCCCTCTCACAAAAACCTTAGAGCCCACCCTTTAAAGAATACCAAAATTCAGGAACCAAAATGAATGAAAATAGTGAAAACATAGAGGAAATCTCCCTTTCTTCAATGAAAGATCCTTAGCTCAGTGCAAAAAAAGACCTAGCTACAGCGAATCGAAGAAAAGAAGAAGAGAGGAGAGATAGCCATCAAACTACCAAAAGGGAAATTGAGAAATTGGAGGTAGCAAGAACCCACCCCCAGAGATCAAAAGAGAAAGAGAAGAGAGACAACCTACCACGAAAAAGAAGAAAAGATCAATACCCAAAAAGAGGAATATAGAGATAGACATACACGACACGACAGTGATGGACTCAACATCAGGTGGTGCATCAGAGACCAACGCCGGCGAAGGCCCGTCAGCAGCAGGACTCGGAGCCATAGAAGGATCAACGGCAGCGCCTCCGAGTCGGTACGAGTCCCAGAAGAGACGAGACTGGAACACGTTCTTACAGTACCTGAAGAACCACAAGCCCCCTCTATCGCTGGCAAGGTGCAGTGGGGCACACGTAATCGAGTTCCTCAAGTACTTAGATCAGTTCGGTAAGACGAAAGTGCACCTGACTGGTTGTGCCTACTTCGGACACCCAAACCCTCCTGCGCCCTGTGCGTGTCCGCTTAAGCAGGCCTGGGGAAGCCTCGACGCGCTCATTGGACGGCTCAGGGCTGCCTATGAGGAGAACGGTGGACGGCCTGAGTCCAATCCGTTTGGGGCGAGAGCCGTGAGGATATATCTGAGGGAGGTGAGAGAAGGGCAAGCCAAGGCAAGGGGGATACCATATGAGAAGAAGAAGCGAAAGAGACCAACGACGACGACAACCGCAACGCCTTTAGCGGCAAATGCTTCGTCAGCGGTGACTAAAATGGTTGATGGTGGTGGTGGCGGTTCCTCTTCAGAAGCTGGGTCTGCTAATGTTGCTCCCGCTACTACTTCCGTATAGCTTCACTAATTCTTCTCTTCCCTTTTTTTTCTTTATTTATTTTTAATTGTTATTTCGAGTTATATTATATGGCGATTCTCTTTATTATCTTGATCAACTCTATGACCTGATGATCGAAACCAAATGGAAATCTTCTATCTCTCATTTGAGATCAGTCAAATTGGATAAACCCCAGTTTTTTTTTTTTTTCTTTCTCATCTTCTTCTGGCTGTACTGTGGAGTATGTTGAGCTTTTCTTTTTTTCCTCATCACATGAACCATGAAGTAAGAAAAGGAAGAAAGATAAATTCTGAGATTTCAGGGCGATTCTCCTTGCTTGTCCTTTTTTGGAGCTAGTTGCTTTCAAATAATGAAGCGAAACCACTCACCCATTATTTTTTTTATTCTTTTTTGGATCTTTTTGTATCCATTAGCATGTAGCCTCATCACTCCGATCTCATCTGCCCATTGGGAGAAATAATTAACCTTTGAACTAGAATACAAGATCAAAATATAAAAAAAAAAAGACAAGAAAAATCCAACATGTTCTTACAATAAGAAGACATGGTAAATTTAAGAAGGAAGAAAATTTTCATGTTTACTCCTTTCGTCTTTCTTTGAGACCTTAAGTATATATCGTTAAGAACTCCCAGATTTCATTCTGCTGCCAATTTTGTATTTTGATGGTTGAATGTTTTTCAATGTTCTTATCTTTACTTGTTCAAAATTGGGATGGGGGTGGGGGCTGGTGTTGCTCTAGAGTGCTAGAGCTCGCTTCATTTAGGTTGATTTTCATCAATGGCAATAGTAGTGCTGATGCTCTACTCATGTGATGAGCAGGCAAGGCGGGTCTCCACAATACTAATAGAGACGTCTAGACCACTGAGAACAACTGGTCCCGGATCGGCTCGACTTCCGATCCGGAGGAATCTTATTCTTATCAGGCTTTGATGGGGGCACACGTGCGTCACTGCCCCACAAATATGCAGTTTCAGCTTTTCAGGTGCTCGCCTCCCATTCTTCAACGAAGGTGAGAGACCCTGATTTGGGACTATATATATATATATAGAGAGAGAGAGAGAGAGGGGGGTTAGTGAATGTAGGGAGGGAACTCTGTCTTGTCTCGTCTATGGTGGTGGATAGAAGAAACAAAATTTTTACACCTGCGATCAAATGAAAAGGAAAATGAAGAAGTGAGGAAGGCAGAAGAAGTCTGCAGGGCTGTTTCCACTTTCCAGTCTTGTTTGTTTTATATCTGTAACAACCATCTCGGTGTGAAAACGACCAGCTGCCGACCCCTATTCCGCCCAGTTTATTTAATTAATGGTAGATCTCATTGTTGCTGTGTTGTGTATTCTCTGTATATATATATATATATATATATTAAAAGAAAACCCACGAATCACTGGCCTATGATCCCCAGTTGAGATTTTCTATTTTAGAAGTTGGGACTCGGAGTCGGAGAGCTGTTGGAGTTGTTCCCTCGTTATCCACGAGCACGAACGACATCCCCACGTTTGTGTGTTTTTCTCTTCTTCCTCTTTCTATACCTAAACCTAACTATGATGTGTTTCCATTTCTTTTTAATGATTAATAAACTATTTGTAGTTGAACCTTTACATATATATTGCAACTTGAGCTAACTGAAAAGCAGAAAAGTTTGATCATTAATTGATGAGCTCGTCTCCGGCCAGCGTCTGCAGTCTTATTTGAAAATGTCCGTCTCTTCATTTTTCTTCCTCTTATTACGACTCTCGCTCGATGAAACATCCTTGACAGTAGTTGAAACATGACTTGCCTCTCTCTTTCTCCTTTTATTTTTGTTCCTGCTGATGAATATGCCAGGCTAATAAGACCTACAAATTTATGTATGCTTTCCATTTCATGTTGAAAGCATCCCAATAAATAATCACCAAGGCTATGTTTGCTTTCAAGGAAAAGGAAAGGAAAGGAAAGGTAGGGAAACCCATACAAACTTGTAAAGGTTTCCTACCTTTCCCTACTTTTTCCTTCAAACAAAACATTAGGGTTAAGAAGCCCAGAAAAACATATAGGAAAACGCCAAATATTTTATTATAGTTTTTGCTCTACACTGGGTCTATGTCACACTGGTTGACTGTACGTAGAGGGGTAAAACTTCTATAGAGAGAGAGAGAGACTTATATTAGATAAATTTGATCAAAAGAAGCAAAGCTAATGGATTGGTAGAAAGAGAAAGGCTGAATGCTTACTATGTCGTCACACGACAAATGGTGTCTACAATGTTATTTCAAGAGGAGAGGAGGAACAGAGAGGGAAGAGCGGAGAAAGGCAGAGGGGGGTTTAAGAGCATCTGCACCGTCTGGTCTTGTCTACACTTCCACCAATTAATATAAATTCATGGTTTCTGAAAAGGAAATAAGAATATGCTTAATAAAAATACTTCAATCAATTTGAACACCACAACCACACCACGTCACCCATCTCCTCAGTCCTCCCCATGTTCATTGCTCTCCAGTCTTAACCCTTTTAAATGGTATTGGTTCCCTTGTGCAACTAAAACATTTTTCTGCATGCAGCAAAAATTTACCACAATACCACCCAAACGTGAAAAATTAATTAATTCAAAACGACAAAATTAAATTACACGTGACTAGTTTGTTGTAGCATGGGCCGTATGTTGACTCACCCAACATGTTATGTTAGTGGTTACTAGGCCTTTTTCTTGCAGGGCTGTTTGTTTCTTTGTTATGACTTGCGAACCAACCCTACACACCACAGTGTCACAGTGTCAGTGTCGTGTGGCGGCAAGGCAACAACGACTACACCCCTAAAAATCTAAAAGTAAAGATGGAATCCTCCTCTTGTTCTCTCTGGATTTTGACTCCTACCGCTCATTGTAATTTAACGCATATATTCAAAAGACGTATGATATGGACGCTCCATATTCTTTTCTAATCGTAATCTTAATCAATTCTGGCTGGCTGGCTCGTCTATTGCTTATATTAGCTTATATATTGAATTGGATTTGAGTATCAAGTGTGGGCCCTGATTGTATTTAAAAGCTTGTCTGTCATTTGAGGGCCCTGATTGCCTTTCTCTTTTTAAATTCTCAGTCGGTTGGATTGAGCATCCAATGGTGGGTCTAAGATATCCCCTTTACCCTTTTGTGTACACCATGAACACACCAAAAGAATATAGTTGCCAGTTTCCAATACCAGTCGTTTTAGGGAAGGAAGATATACAGAAGCTCATGTGGCAACCCCAAAAGGCTCCACATTGTTTGCCACGTTTCCGTCACTTGATTTGTCAAGTTCAGTCTCCTGGCCCGCTGGCCAAGCCGTATGTCACGAGGACAAGGAGGTAAGTAGGTAACATAACATCTCTCTCTATCTCTCCTCTGGTGTTTCCCTTAATTTATTGCCAAGGCCAGAATCTAGTACAGAACGGGGGAGAATAGATCATGTGGCATTAGACACGTGGCTAGTTAATTTGTAATAGTTGTATTAATTGACCAATGACAAGAGCTGGGAAAACGTACTGGTCGTCCAGGGAGGGAAAATAACAGGAAGCCGTGTAGCCGAGACATTTGGCTTTTCCTTTTCAAAATTATTGCTAGGTTTTATTAAACTGACATCGAATGAAAGAAGGTTGAAGAAAAAAAAAAAGAAATATATGCAAATGACGTCGTGTTCTAGAAGAGAACTTTTCACTTTGGGTTTTGCAGGCTTTATATTTATGTTATTGGGATGAATAATTATATGTGTCATGTGTGGTATATCTTGTAACTTATCGGATTAGCTCGGGGTTGTTTGTTTACCCAGATGTAAATTCAATTAAGTGACATTGTTTTACCTACTTTCATGTATCGGAACACGACACGAGATATAGCATATCCGCTGGTAGCCGATTCGCAAATTGAAATGTGAGAGAGACACTGTACAGTGCCGTGTTGTACTGACCACTGAGTGAGTACTGAGTACTGACCGAGGAGTGAGGTCGACTCGATATGGTATTTATAGGCCCAAATTTTTTGTGTACCTCATTTCCCCAATCGAATTAAACGGTCTCCTGCCTCTCCAACACGCAATCAATGGCGTTTGTTTTGATTTTTTATTTTATTTTGAAACGCCCAAACAAACGTGAAGTAAAAACCTACAGAAATTAATTCTGCAGGATCACTGGATTGACTAACCCAGGCCCATGCATCATACCTGTTTTGTTTGGATGATTTCACTTTAAAAGTCTTTAATCTTAAACCGTTTATCAGATCTCCACTATGTACAGAGTATCCTAATTCCTAAGGTGGGCCTCTTCTCAAATGGTTTTATTGCTATCCAGCTCCGATTAGATGATTAATACCAACAAATGGAAATAGCGGTGTCGGTCTGGGAGGGAAACCAAGAACCAATGGTGGGTTCCACCAATAACTCCAACATGTTGGAAATTTCTTGTGTTATCCGAAACCCAAAGGAATAGTATAGAGGATGCGTGTGGCCCGATGCCATATTATATTACCTATTGTTTATTTTCTTATAATCGCTCTCCTACGTTCTAGAATCTAGCTAGTCTACCTTCTACGTTAGTCTCAACTCACGCAAATACGCTTTGACCATCGTCGTGGATCAATTCGGCAATAGACTTGTGGCTAGTCCAACTACTGCTTATTCCGATCTAAAGGCCATCGTTTTACATGCGTTATTGTGAACATCGTAGTGGTCGACAGCGTGGACTGCTTGAGTGCTTATCACCATGCTATATCTCCTACCCCAAGATCATCAGAAATGGGATTCAACAAAAATAATGAAACAGTTGGCATGGGCTGACTTGTCTTGGCCGATTTTATAGAAGAGCAATATAGGCCCTGAATTTGCTCCGATCATTTGTAGTCGTGGTTTCATTTATTCAAAACTTAACTAAGTTGCTTTTTATTTTTATAATATTTATAAAAGTCTTAATATTTTTATTTCTTAAAGAGTACGTATGTGGTGATTTGATTTATCAAGTAACGTTTATGTATAATGTTTTAATTATTAAAAAGCTCATTTGGAGCCAAATTTGGGGCGAGGTGGACAAATACCACCCTCACCCCATTTCTAGTCACCTGTTTCAAGTTTCACTGAAACCCACCACCAACACAACAATTAAACAAAAAAAAAAACTGCCCCATCCAGCCTCAGTGTGGGATGGGACAAATTGCCATCCTAGTAAACATCAACAAAGCAATTAAGTTAATTCAAATTCAGGCAATATTAAGGTTGTGTTTGGTTGTAATGCAAATAAATTTGTACTGATGCAAAATCATGACTGTACAAATAATTTGAGCATAAATTCTGATCTATTTTTGTTTCAAATTTTAGTTTACTTTGTTTGTGATTGCAATACAAGTACAAATGAAATAAAATAAAGTAAAATCCAAAACAAAATTAAACAAGAATTTGCATTTTTATCATTTACATTCCCCTTCATTTGTACTAATACAAATGAATTTGCAATGCAACCAAAACACAGCCTAAGGAACAAGACCACCCATACTGGAAAATGGTGATATTGTATAGTGGGGCTTCAGAAAACCTACAATCCAGATGTTAATTTTTCTTATAACTAAAAGCATTATATTAGAACGAAGATAACGATATAAAGTTCTTGACATCAGGTAACCGCACAGGATAGCCAGAAAACGTAGAAAACGTGAAGAGTGTGTGCCAGGACATTAAAGTTCATTTCTATTTACATAACAGAAGGGGAAACTGAATTAAAAAACTCTAAGGCACAGTTTGGAAGGAATATAAATGTAAATATATACAGCATAAATACATATAAAATAATACAAAATATAAGATTTTGCATTCTACATATTTGCATTTGTACTCCTTCCAAACTCAGCCCAAGGAGTAATTTGGTCTTTCGCAAAAACCAGACCAATGCAGCAAAGCTTCCTCTAGAAGAGCTCCAATCACCTTCATAGAGTCTGAGGCTATGTTATTAAAATCATGGTTTTCAAAACCAGATCAGACCGGAAAAACTGAGAACCAGTCAGGTGATCGGTTTCATTTTTCCTCAAAATCGGGTTTTTGCCAAAAAATATTAATTTGGTCAGCAATCCGCTGATCTAAGCGGTTGAATTGTTGAAACCGTTCAATGATTTTGACTGTTTTTATTTTTTGTCAGAACGGACTGACCATTCAATTTAAACAATAGGACCGTTCGACCCAAGAACCAAACCCTTGATTGATTTGTTGTCCGGATCGATTTTAAAAACCGTGACTAAAATTTTCTCAGAATTAATCTGTTTTTCATTATATATAGACATACAGCTTACAATGACTATCTTGGATAAAAGATGAATTAAAAACAGACAAAGGGACCTCATTATATTCTGCAGACAGATTATTTAATTATGAATGTAAAGCTCAGGCCTTAAAGAGTAATCAAATGCTGCCTTCTGCTCATATCATACGGCTTTCCTGTGAAGTCCTTGTATTTTGAATGAGGGAATTAATACCAATATTATATAGCTAGGATGCAGTATGTTTGCCAAGTGGATTCTAATCTGACGGGTCAATGGCAGTCCGTAAGCCCACTAGCTATTGTTTTCCCCCTCTGCTCTGCTTCCTAGTTCCATACAACACTGTCCTGCCCTGCTGACAGGTCTGGGTCAATTGGTGTATGGTATGTCTATTACACGTTATTATTAATTTACCAACATATAAAATTTCAAGCTTTATATATATATATATATTTTATAAAGCGATTAGGTCCCTCGTTTCCATTTTTCCTTCTCTCCTCTCTTTAAACCTTTCCCATTTCTCCCTTACCTCTTCCTAGTCCTTCTATGTAGTCACGTAGCAGCCCTCTCTTTTACACTAGAATCCCACTCCAAATCTCTCTATCATGTTTTTAAATTCCTCCTAAAATTTCTCTTAAACTATCTCTCCCACTTAAAAGTTTTCCTAACACACATATTAATCTATATTGCCATGTGGCATCCCTCTCATCTTCACTAGAGTTTCACTCCAACTCTCTCTCTCTCTCTCAACGTGGATAAATTAATTTGGACAGTTAAATTAATTTGTGAAATATTTTTTTATATTTTCAATAATTACTGATATTATTGAATATTATTTAGTAAATATCAACACAAAACTATAATTTTTGTAATTTTGGTAAATTGAAAATTTTACTTATTAAGAATTACTTGCTGAAAATTACTGATTTTGGTAATTTAATTTCAGATTTTTTTTGAAAATTAATTTTTAAAATCAATAATTACTATAAAATTAATAATTAATTAAAATATTAATAAATACAAATTTAATAATTAAAAATTATCATTAATTTTTAGCAATATGTAGTTATTGATATTTCCAGTAATTTTGGTCAATTTATTAATATTTAATGATATTATCAAACAATAATTAAAAAAATTCAGTAATTTTTTAGTGGAAAAGTAATTTCAATAAATATAAATGTATTATTTATATTTACTATACTTATTAAGAAATAATTTGTGATTTTTTTAATTTAGTGAAACTTAAATTATAAAACTTCCAATGTTTCAAATAAATAATTGAAAATTTTTAATTAATGGAACTATATTTATGGGTTTGGGGGTGTTATGGGTTTAGGGGATGACCCCCAGGGTAGGGATGGCAATAGGCGGGTTTGGGGTGGAGATCATACTCCCCATTCCGACCTCAAGTTTTAAATTAATCCCTATCAAAAATTTTAGCCTACATCCCTAGTCCTCGACAAAGAGGGCTTCCCCATCGGGGACCTGAATTCCTAAATTTTTTTAATTAAAAGTTTGTTTTTAGAAGGGTATTTATTTAAAATAAAGGAAAAATTAAAATGCAAATAATATTTGCAATACATTTTTATATATATATATATATATATATATATATATATATATACATTATAAATAATATTAATATTTAATATAATATATATACACATATATTTAATATATACAATTGAGGTTGGGGTGGGGTGTGGACTTCACTCCCTCTCCCCAATTAGGTATTCCTATTTATTCTTTCCCCACACTATCCCCGCTAAAGCAATCTCCATCCAATCCCTGCCTGATTGGGGAGGTTGGGTACTTGGAGGGGATGGAGAAAATTGCCATCCCTATATGAAAAAAATGTTAAATTTTATTTCACATTTGAAAAATGCTGAACCGCAATGCATTTGACCCCCATTCAGTTTTGGAGGCAATTGGTAAGAAAACATTTTTGTACTTAAAATGATAATAAATTTACTTTTTCTAATAAGTTTTAATTTAAAATGAGAGTAAACCAAACTTTGAATTAAAATTGGTTTATATAAGAAAAAGGTAAATTCCAGAATATTCATCACAATCAAATATATTTGAGAGGAAGAGGAATACAAAATTTATATGTAAAGCCAAACCAAATTTGCCTGTTCGTGAATGATACGTATTTGTATTTGCATTTGCACTTTTACAAAGCACAAATAAAAATATATTAAACAAGAATATGAGGCTAATATTTTACTATTAATGTTAAGGTTTTACAAGAAAATTTGATGGTGTTGGGCTTTGAACGTAACTACTTCATAGAATTTAACCCCTGGCCTACCCCATATTATATAGTCTTCTTCCTCCTCTTTAAATTCATAAATATTATGAGAATTATCTAGCCTTCACCGTCTACACCTCAACCGCCATAGCCCTGAGCAGCTAGGTAGAGATAGGGGTGGCAATTTTTCACCCAACCCGCTGAATCCATCCAACCCACCTAGTATCTAATCTGTCAATTTATTTGGCGGATTGTGTGATCAATCCGTCATCCAATCCGCCCATTTAAATGGGTTGGGTTGGGTTGGTTTGTGGATAACCGTTGGGTTAATCATTATAGACAGTAGTACCTTAGTTTTTTTTTTTATTTTCGTCATTTGAATTAAATAATTTATAGTTAATGTATTAATTTTCTATTAATTATTGACTAAATTTAGTTGTCTTAATCAACACACTTCACCCAATATAAATCTAAATCAATTTGACCAAAGTTCGGGCCAGTTCAACGCGGTATGACCCGATCTAACATATATCAATCCAGATCGACCCGAATCTGAAATAGACCTCGGACGGGATGTCTCGGTACCACTTGCTTTACCCGATTTGGGTCGTCCGGTCCAACCATTAGTCACACAACCCAGCTCGACCCGACACAAGCTGATTTGGGTCGACCCAAATCTAAAATGGGTCGGACCGGGTGGGGTCCGAACCCTGAACCGTTCCACTTACTTTGCTCGGTTTGGATCTTCCAGTTTGGTTCATATCCACACAACACGACCCGAAATCCGGCCTGGTCCGATTTACTTCTTTTGACCCACTTTGGGCCAATTAGTTCGGCCCCAAACCCGTGCACAAACTTGATATGAGCTAACCCAAGTTTCAAAGTATCGTTACGTATCGGCCGATACGTATAATTCTGGGACCCTTTCGATACACCCCTACAGTGGGTGTATCGGGGGTCTAACCGGTTCAAGGGATGGAGGGGTCCTAGACCGGCTCCCTTGAACCAGTTTTGAAAAAAAATAAAAAAAGTAAAAAAACAAGTATTGAAACGCCCGATACACCCCTACCGGCGTATTGGGCGTATCGATATTTTGAACCTTGAATCCACCATTTGACTTGAACTGGTCCAATCTGGTCCGACTTGATCGAACCGACCTGGTCGAGGTCTGGTCCGACCGGACTGAACCGGTTTGGGCAGGGTCTAGTCCGACTAGACTGATCCGGATCTAAATGGTTCAACCACTCTTGAACCGGTTTGGGCAGGGTCTAGTCCGACTAGACTGATCCGGATCTAGACCGACTGGACTGAACCGACCGGTTTGAACCCATGTGGTTTGTCAAATCCGAAACCCGAACATAGTTAAATGGCTTTGCTGCTTGTATAAAAATAACATGCATGTAATGTGATTTGAACTTTCACTACTTGTGTAAATAACAACTACTATTACCACTAAGCTATGACTAACTTATTTGTTAAAAAGGAGTTAGCTTTTTGTTTTAAGTACATAAATATAAGATTAATGGGTTTGGACGGGTTGGATTGGGTTAAAGTGGGTTTAGGTTGAATTCAACCCATTTAATTTTATATAACTAGGTCATTAATAGGTTTGTGGGTTAAATGGGTTGGGTTGGAACTCAACCCAACCCAACCCGCCCAATTGCCACCACTAGGTAGAGATTACTCAGATTAGTCTTTAGGGTCTGTTTGGTTCGTAGTTGGAATCGGAATCAAAATCCTCCAGAATTGGAATTGGAGTAGTCCATTCCCATAGTCTATTTGGTTCAGACAGGAATGGGAATGGGAATTAAAATCATCAGGAATGAGATTTCATTCCCAAGGAAGGGGCAGGGAATGGCCATTCCCTCAAATGGGGGAATGTCATTCCAGCAGGAATGAGAATATGATTTAGATTCCACCCAACCAAACAGTTGGAATCGAAATAGCCCATTCCAATTCCGATTTTGATTCTAGAACCCTATTCCCGCGAACCAAACAGGGCCTTAGTCTTTACCATGACAGTGTTAATTGGACGGATTTGGTCCAACCCAATCCAGTCCAATGTGAGTCCACTTATAAATGAACTAGACCCAATCCAGTCTAAATTCAATACAAACCCAATCCAATCCATTAAAATGTAAATGGATTGGATTGGATCCAATCCAAACCGAATGAAATATCAAAAATTATATAAAAGCACTTTTAGCATTGAAAAAACATTTTTGTAAAAGTACCTTGATAAAAATATTTTCATAAAAGTACTTTTATAAAAGCACTTTATTGAAAGTACTTCAGAAAAGTGCTTTTGTAAAATCACTTTTTGAAAAGTACTTCCATAGACCTTTATAAAAGTACTTTTGTAGAAGTGTTTTTGTAAAAGTACTTTTATAAAAGTATTTTTGTAGAAGTGCTTTCATAAAAGTAGTTTTATAAAAGTACTTTTGTAGAAGTGCTTTTATAAAAGTACTTTTGTAAAAGTGCTTTCGTAAAAGTTTTCATAAGTGATTTTCTAAAAGTGCTTCCATAAAAGTGCTTCCATAAAAGTGCTTTCGTAAAAATGCTTTGCTTTCATAAAAGTTTTTTTTGTAAAAGTGATTTCATGAAAGTACTTTTATAAAAGTGCTTTCATAAAAGTTTTTTTGTAAAAGTGATTTCATAAAAGTACTTTTGTAAAATTGCTTTCGTAAAAGAACATGGGTAAATGAGCTTACCCGGGTAAGTGTTTCCCAAAAAAAACTTACTCAAATAATTGCACTTATCCAGATAAATAACTTACCGAAAAGCAAATAGGGCCTGAATCAAAAGCAGCCATACAATTCCTGCAACTGATTTATTATTTGCAAGGTGTTTTCCATCTAAAAAAATATCAATCCTTCCTCATTCTCAACTCAATAATAACTCAACAATACAATTGATTTATAGAATCTGAGAAACTGGAATAGTTCACTCACACATTGAATCCTTTCATACATATAATTGTTAGACATTGCATGCTCTTTGCTCCAATTAGACTGATGTATATAAACATTTATTTGTAAATAAATAAAGTATATTATTTTTTCATTTTGATATTGGTATGTCTTCTGTGTATTACCCCTTAAACTGGACAGTTATGAGACTCGTGTTAGTTTAGAATGTTATCAATTGTTAAATAGACTTGGAGAGTTTATCTTGACAAGGCTCACACTAATGTGATGTCAAACAGTTGGAGCAATTTGTCACAACTGTTAGGGTTAGACCCCAAGTACATGCAATTTGTATTTGAAAAAAACATTGAACCCATACCAATTTCCAATTATACCTTGGACCTTAAATATAGATGGGCAAAATTGGAAAGTTACACATAACCCCAAACTTGATTATGATACTACACTAGGTGTTGGGATGGACTGTCTTTGATGTGCCAATCAGTGAGATTCATCAAGGGTCAAATACCTAGGCAAGTTGGGGCAGTTTGGGAAATCACCTAAGTGGGTGATTATAGTGTTATGATCGATCATTTTGCCTGACAAAGTGAATATCAGGGTTTACACTCTCTTTGATGGAAACCTAAACTATCGATAGGGGATTTTAACTATATTTGAAATCTGATTTTGCAAAATGTATTTATACATTATATATACTACTATTTTATGAAAAAAAGTTTGCAAAATGTTTTAATCCCGAGATCATTCTGAATAGAGAGTGTGGCACCGCACCTTGTAGCCAGGGGAGAAGTCATTCCTTGTTAGGCAATGTTTTGATCATTATGGACCAAGAGGTGGCTAATTTACCTTATGGGCTTTTATCTCACTTAAGTTCATTATCCTTAGGTCTTCATAGGGTGGTTGAATCCAATTATCATTTCGGTGTATAATGTTGAGTCCATGCTGAATGGCTCAATGATTCATTTCTCTATATAATGAACTCGACCTAGCCTCTTTCAAAGGTAGGGCCGAACCCTCATGGACTTGTGTAAGACCTTTGTGAGGTCCTACGCCATACAATACCAGGCCCAAAGTGGCCATGTAACACTTGGGGACGTGAGTCTTTAAGGAAAATGGGCCTAAGGCCCATTATTAAAATGATTAGTTAAGTTGTCACATAACAGTTTAAGTTGTCGTGTAATTTGGGCCAAAACTAGGCATGGATCTAGGTATGTAAAACATATTCTCTTAAAAGAGTCCAGATTCAAATCAGTTGGATAATCTCCTAATTAGATTAGGAGAGTGCTCCAAATCAATTGTCACTCTCTTGATCTCTCCTTCTCTCTTCTCTCCCAAAAACCCTATCACAACCAAGGCTTTTCAGTAATTGGTTTTGATTAGTTTTTTCTTCTAGTTTTTGCAAGAAAAACGTTGAAGAATATTAGGCTCACTCGTCCCACAAGATCCAAGCCAGTTGGATAGCAGATTTATTGAAATCAAAGTTGTCGAATCAGTTTCTTCTGTACACTGCGCCATCTTCAACTGGAGGACAATTTTTGAGACTGATATTGGAAATGAACTTCCACCTTAGAGATGCAACTTATGGTGTCCATATCAGGTATAATGTCCTTTTAATTTGGTTTCAAATTTGGTCCATTTTAGTGTAAAATCAATCATGGAAATTCAATTTTCAAATTTACTAGAAAATCAGTTACCGAAAGGGTTAGAAAAATTTTTGAAATTTCACCCAACCATCTAACATAATTCAACCATCCATACGATGAATTCTTAACTTAACTCCAACAACAACATCCCATCACCCCACTAATATACTGATTACAAACTAGAAATCCACTAATTGATTAACCACCAAAAACGCAACAACGATCATTTATCAGGTCCTGGCTAATAGATTATCATATGTTGTAAAATATCTGTCATTTGTACATCATTGGTTTAGATAGACCTGTACTCCTTGTTAGGTAGATTAATCTAAATAATGGAGGCGGAGTAGACATGTTCATGGGTCGGGCTTTCACTCTGCATTAACAGATTTTTCTAAGGCCCGAGCCCGAGCCTAGCCCAACCGTTGGGCCTACAACTTGGTCCTGAGCCCGACCCTCATAAAAAGCCTGAGGCCCGGGCCTGGGCCTGAGCCCGAAGTCTAGCTCATGCTGCTACTATTGCTGAAGCGGTTGAATAGAGAGAGAGAGAGAGAAATTATAAAGAAAAAAATAAAAAATGTATATATTAAATTATTAATATATATATATATATATTCTAATAAATATTATATAAAATACATATTATATATTTTATAAAATATATAATGCTGAGTCGGGCCGGGCCGGGCTTTTTTGACAAATCCTAAGCCCGGCCCAAAATAGTCGGACTTACTGTTTTGGGCCCGAGATCAGGCCTGCAGGCCTAATTACATGTCCAAGCCCGACCAAGGTGCGGGCCGGGCTTTTTTGACAAATCCTAAGCCCGATGCAAAACACAGTCGAACTTATTGTTTTGGGCCCGAGGTCAAGCCCGCAGGCCTAATTACATGTCCAAGCCCGACCAGGGTGCGGGCCAGGCCATCGGGCTACCCGGTCCATGAACAGGTCTAAGCGGAGGACCTTTATTTTCCCATCTTTTCATCCAAAATTCGTATAGCCAATTCGATTTCGTATTTAAGTCCTATCCTTTCAAATGTTCACAAAAGCTAAAACGAAATGACATAATTATTCCCCACTGCTCCACAAGTAACAAAGTGGGCCAGAAACCTCCGTATAGGTATTACTATGACCACACAGTCTGTAGATCTTGTTTGTATTAAGTCCATGAGTAGAACACTGTGCTGTACTACGAAGCTTTTATTTAGACACATTAGCTATATATCCAATTCCTTATGATATCAGAAGGAAGGTAAAAAAAAAAAAAAAAAACAAACAAACAAAACAAAGAAAGACTCCACAAGTAATTTGACACAAAGTTGATCGATATTAACTGAATTTTATGAGAACTGACCAACCTCCATGCAAATGGGTGAAATGAATTTTACATTCCTGAAAGGATTAGTACTGTAATTGAACTTGCAAAGTTCTGTTGGAAATATTGTTGAAAATTAAATGAGTAAGACCATACTGAGATTAGAATGATTATATCAAAGACCATCGGAGAAAGGGAATCTATAAGGATGTGACTATGTGGTGATGTGCACTAGGAGTCAAATGAAGTGTCTTTTAAAGCTAACAAAAATATTCAAATGGGCGATGATAATTCAATTTGACAAGCAGACACAGTGACCCCACAAGCTTCAATAATTCACCTATAAAGTATATATATATATTTTCCATGATAATAACAAAACAATGGAAAGAGGATATGTTGTCTTCAAGAAACACGTCTTCCTGTTAGCCCTATCACGCAAGTCACCCTTAATTTCTTAATCAAGTCATATTCTGTTTTCTTGTCTTACAACCTGAATGTTTTTGAAATCTATTTTTATTTTCAAAAGGAAAAACAAGTGATATTGTTTCAAAAAATAATACATATATATTTTGGGAACCAACAAAACATATATTGATTTTAAAAATAAAAACAAAATTTTTAATATAAAAATCATATAATTTATGGAACATGATATTAAAATGTGTTTTTGAAACCACATTCAACATGTATTTTGGTTTCAGCTTTAAAAACAAGACACTTTGAAAGTTTGTGTTTGGAAGAGCTGTAAATTAAATTTAGTTTGGTTTCTGCAGTGAAGCTGAAGCCCCCTTGCTCTATTTGAAAGTTTGAAATTTGCTTCGGAGCTGGGTCGGCCTTGATAACGTCATTATTATAATGAGGGAGTTGTAAAAAATGCAATTTCTTGTTTAATTTTGTTTTGGATTTTACTTTATTTTACTTCATGTCTTAATTTACTTTATTTGTACTGCAATCAAATGAAATAAGCTAAATTTTGAAACAAAAATAGGTCAGAATTTAGATTCAAATCATTTGCACTGCCATTGTTTTGCATCCATGAAAATTTATTTGCACTACAACTAAACACAGCTTTAGGCCCCATTTCGAAGGAGTTTATATATTTTTTATAGCTGCTTCATTTTACTAAACAAGATATAAATTTTTTTATCATATTTTGATGTAATTCATTAATATTATATAATATTCAAATACTAAATGTGGACATGAGTCGGATCCAAAGGACAGATCTTTTGTTCTATCAAAAAATGTAACTTCAATCAGTTGGGGAAATATTTAAATTAAAAGACAAATAAAGAAAAACAAGTTGGGCCAAAAACGTAGGAGTGATAGAAAAATATTCCAAACATTTACACCAAAAGTCCAAAAGGCTGTGTTTAGTTCTGAATTGGGACCTGCTCCTGAGAGAGAATACCTTACACCAACCTTATAGCCATATCTCACCGTGTTGAAAACATTTTTCCATTAATAATAAATACAAATGCGGGAGATGTTCCCAATGTGCAATCAGGACATACTGTGAGATCGGTGTGAGGTATGTTCTGTGAGAAGCAGATTTAGACTCATCAAGTCTCTTTTTTTCTTAAAAAAAAAAATAGAAAAAAAATATGTTTTAATATTTTCAGACAGTGAATAACTATACAACGTTTAAGTTTATATTACCAAAAAAAATTATTAACGAAAGGTTGATCTATGAATTTTTTATTTAAAAAAAAAATAGATGTACATTATTCAAAAGGCACAGTAAGATAGAGAAGTAACAAGAGAGGAAATCAAAAAATGACAAACAAAATCGGATTCGAAATTTTGTGATGGAAAACTTGCAAGGGAAAAAATCCTCGAAATTTCTGTTCTTTCCAAAGAAACAGATAACGAGACCAAAGTAGCTTGAGAGCCGAGTCGTCCGTCCGGTGTCGTACTGTTACTGTAGCACAAATTTGGAGGGGATGGCGATTGGAATCCAAGTGTGCAACTGTGCATGCTTAATTTTCTACCAAAACAAAAAAGAGAAAAGGAAAAAGGTTAAAGAATCCAAGTGTGTACGTACGTTTTCGATGGCTAGGAAGCGTTAGGACTCAAGAGAGGTATGCTTTTTCTTTGAACCAAAGACCTGTCTTACTCTCTGGCATGGCCTAGTGAGTTGAAAGTTTGAAACTTGAAATTTGGTCCATTTGAGTAAGTGGAAGGCTGATGCTGATGCGTCCAATTCATGGAGCGGGAGTCCGTCCCTTTAGTCTTTCCTGGACAACTCACGGTCTACGGGTCCAGTCCATCCTACTTTTATTTGTAGGTGCAGACAATTTCTGTAACTTCCTTAATATCTATTGTTTTTTCCTTTTTTTTTTTTTTTAAGCCCCAAACCATACTCCTCCTTAATATCAACTAACACTTGGCAACATCTAGAGCATCACAACGTTTCATCCCATATGCTGACTGTGACTGACCCAACTCAAGTGACCAAACCATTCATTGCTTAATCCCTCCCTTTCTTGACTATTAATTCATCAGTTGGATTAATCCCTCTACATTTCTTTGATGTACTCATATATAAGGTGGCGGGCCCTCTACATACCTGGTCTGTTCAAATAAGAGCATCTGAAATCAGCATGGTAATTAAGTATACGTTTGGTATCAGTGTATTTCATGACCGTTCCGTTTTTGTTGATGTGCAACAAAAAAATGGAATCGGCAAAAAAATCGCATTTGACAATGATGTTTCTAAAAAAAAAGTTTATTCTTGAAACGTCAAATTGAAGTTTCTTGAATCGCCTAGATGATCCTACATATTGAAATTTGAAAAAATCGATTATTTTTTGAGATATTACACATTTATCATTATAAATATATTGTAACATTAAGCTAAATTATTTTAAACGCCTAACCAGCCTGTATCTCTTTTTTCTTTTTTTTCTTTGTGTGAAACGATTCACTGTAAAACACTCCAATGCCAAACAATTCCCAAGACTCAGTTTGGGACGCCTAATCAGCCTGTAACTCATCTTTCGCAAAAGATAAAATTAGAGAAAATCTGAACCATCACTATCGAACCCCACTTGCTGTCAGCATATGCATGCTGGCTGCATCAGGGCCTGATGTGGGACTGCATTTGCCCTATCAAAAGCATGTTACCTGATTCATCATCATCATCACGTAAGGGTCTTTTCCTTTGCAAGGAAATTTGATATTTGAATACTTTTAAAATTATAATAATTACTTTAATTAAGAGGTGCATTAGAGTTTGTGACTTTTTTTCTTCGTTTTAAAATCTAAATGCCGTGTTTGGAAAATTTGATTATTAACCATTTTAATGGTTGAAATGATATTGTTTGTTGATTATGAGTATTTTAAACAATTTTCAGAGATTTATTAATTATTTCAAACAATTATATTAATTGTATTTTTTAATAAATAGTTAAGTAATAATTAAAAGTTGTTGTTGTTGTTACTTGTGGGGTCTAGAGATGGCAATTTCTACCTTACCCAATACCCAATATATAATTATACATACTAGATAGCATTTTTTGTTAATAAAATAGGTTTTGGAGTGGGAATAGATTTTAAGATTTTACAACTCATACAAATATAGTTTGAAAGGTTTGGGGAGGCAAGGAGGGTTTATAATTTATAAAACCCTCCCAAATCCAACCTATTGTCAAGTTTTGGCAACCAAATTTAACATTATGCTCCAAGAAGCATCAAATCATTTTCAAATAAAAAAACAAGTATGTCTTAATTTAAAGTCACTAATGGGCTTCCAACAAATATAGAGAATTTCTAGGGGTTAGTTTTAATAATTGTTCTAATAGTTAGGTTTACATTAAATGCTCCAACAATTAATTTTCTTCTCTATATTAACTATGCAATCCTAAGGATGAAGCAATTAAGTTATTTCTTTTGTTTTGTAAAGCTTAGAAATTTCTTGTGAGAATCGAGACAGTCCTTCTATTGGATGAATGAGTCTCTAACCTTCTTGTCTCTTTGTAATCCACTTTATATTCACAAAACCCTATCCAATTTTATTTTTCTTTTCATTTCTTCTTTGAACAAATTTCTTTAAGATGCATCATTTTAGGGTATCTTTGAAAAGCAAAATAAACCAACAAATTGGTGTTGGTAAAATAAAGCTAAATAACAAAGTTCAACCAAAGGCATTCAAAAAAATTCAACTGAATGCAACTTTTTCATAAGAAGCACTTTAAGCGTTTAAGCGTTAATCATTAAGTGTTATCCAATAAGCGCTAAGTCTTATTCCATACAAGAACAAGTTACACGAATCCTATTCACTATTCTTTTTTGTTTAGTGTCATATCTATTGTTAAATTATGAATTTTTAATTATAGGGTAAAATCACCCAAGCGGGTTGGATCGAGTTAAGGGTTAATTCAAGCCCAACTCTAAAGGCACAAATCTCGAGCTTGGGTTTAGCCCAACTAGACCTGTTCATGGGTCGGGTGCCGGCCTGACCCCCGGACGGGCTTGAACATGCAAATGAGCACACGGACTTAACCTCGGGCCAAAAAGCCTGGCCCGCAATAAATTCAAGATGGGCTCGAGATTTGCCAAAATAGCCTGGCCCGACCCAATCTATAGACTAAACTTAAAAAACCCTAAACTAAACCTCTCTTCTCTTTCACCTCTTTCCCCTTAGTCGAACCTCTCTTCTCTTCACATCCTCCTCAATCCTCACACTCTCAAGCAACCACACAACCGGTGAGGCGGCGAACATTCACCGGCACAACAACTTCGGCGGTGAGTCCTCTCCTTCTCTCTCTCTCTCTCTCTCTCTCTCTCTTTCTTTCTCTCTCTCGTTCCTCTTCTCACTTCTCTTTCAAATCTTAGACACCAACGAGGCGGCGGTGAGTTCTCTCTCTCTCCCTCTCTCTCTCTCTCACACACACACACAGACGCGAACTGACACACTTTTCACTGTTAAAATCGCAGCTCACTACGAACTCAGCTCCGACAAACACAATCACCAGCGGTGAGTAAAAGCCCAGACTCGGGCTTGGGGTCGGGCTTCGGGCTTTTTATCAGAGCCGGGCTCGGGCTCGGGCCTAACAAATTTCTATTCATGAAGAATAAAAGCCCGGCCCATGAAGAGATCTAAGCCCAACCCAAGGTCAAATCCAAGTTTATCAACACAAGCTTAACTTAATACAACTTGGGCCAAATTCGAGCTCAGGTTGGGTGTGGTTGGGCTTGTTTGAGTTAATCAAGTTAGGAAGTATTTATGAATATATTTTGATATAGCTATCAGGCTTTATGACTCCAATAAAAGAGTAAATTCTAAAATATGTATAAATTTCATTTACAATTATACATATACATATTTTGTGCATATATAATGATCAGAAAAAAAGTTTTAAATCACACTTAAAATGCGGTTTGAATCAATCAAATTACATATTTCCTACCCATAATACATTGCTACACATTTTAACATACAAGTATACATGTGCGTCTTTTAGTGTCATGTGGGTAGAGGTTTGTGGGCAAGAAATCTCTGGGTGATCTCTGGGTGGATGTATGTATGTTTTTGTATAGGTGATCTCTGGGTGGATCAAGCCATGTTGGATCGTCCAAGCTTGGATTAGGCTTGAACCACATATGGCTTCAAACGAAACCTAATCCCAAGTTTAGTTACTCTCGAATTTTTATGGCCTAATCCCAACAAAAAACTTAGGTTTGATTAAGTCAGGCTCGGATCGGGTCCGTTCAATTTGCAGCCCAATTTGTGAGGTCAGCAGTGTTGTAGGTGGTTTTCTATGTACAATGTGACATTGGATTGGTCATGGTATGTCAAGTCAACTTCTGAAACTTCAAGTATGTTTAAGTCCTATATCCTTCAGGCTACGTTTGTTTGAATGTCAATACCGGACTGGTGTTAAGGAGTGAAGCAGAAGGGAATGGGTATCCATATGCCGAGGTGTCTGTAGGAAGGGTGCGCTGAGCGCAACGCTGCAGAGCGGAGCTCTATCTAGCTTTCTAATTTCCAGTATCCTCATATTAACATTACCATCCAAATATTATCATCAAAACTCAGGGAGTATCTTTAACTTCTTCTTTTCTCATTAACTAGGACCTTAGAAACTATTAAACATGTTTGTGAATAGCTACTTTCAACTTCATTAGTTTTTCTTATTTCATCGATCAAATGGTATTTTAGAAACTTTTATACTTGTTTGCGACTAACTATGTTCAATTTCAACTCTTCTGGTTTGGTTCTCCTCGTTTCCCTCTCGATAAACGTCCTCTATTAGTCTTTTCACTTCTTCCTTTCAAATCTTATTATTACTTTTGACGATTTGATTTGCTATTCTCCTTTCTACAGTCATTTGGTTTCGAAAATCTTTACTTAGTATTTACAAATCTTTTCTGGAAAGATCTTAGGGGAGACTTTACTATTCTTCTTCCTCTTGCTTATCCTTACGTTACTGACTTTCCACTTCTCTGTTATCTTCCTGGTTCTCTTATCCTGCATTCACCATTGAAGATTTGGATGCTCTAAATGCTACAATCTATGCTCCAAACTAACAATATTCCTGGTATTGATCTTATTGACATCCGCCCTCATATACCTGAACATCTTCATCAAGACTGGGACTTTTCCTTCATCTGTCATCTATTTCCACACCTCACATACCAATTTGATGTGTTAGAACAAGGCCTTTATTCCCTGTGGAATCTAAACCATGACTGCCTCTTAATGTCACATTTTCAACGATGTCACTTTCGTCTTCATTTTCAACATGAGGAAGATTATATTCGAGTTCGTTATATTGCCCTAGTTGTTAAACAGACAGTGAATTGTTCTAAAGCCTTGGAGGCCTGGTTGCCCTCAATACGAATGACAACTAAACCAGATTGATGTTTGGGTTCAACTCCATGATCTTCTTTATGAGATAGGACAACCCATCTTAGAAAGTATTGAACCTACCAGCCACATCTCAGTCATTCAACACTATATTCATGCTAAAGTTATAGTCACCATTGATCAACCTCTCAAAATAGGTTGTTTCTTTAGTGTCACGAATTGGGTCACTTTTCGATATGAAGATCTTCCTGCAACTTGTTATATTTGTGGACGAGTTGGACATTTTTTTTATGCTGCTCTCAACCTATTCCCCAAGTGTTTGGTCAATCCTATGAACAGTTCTTCAACCAACATTTTATGTATCAACCGGTCCCTGGTTAAGAGTAAAAATTCCAATGAGACGTAGCTGGAAACGTCCTTTATTTGGAGAGTTTGTTAATCTTCATGCACCAGAAAGTATCCCTCCTTCCACCACTTCAGCACCATCTACTCCTATACAACCCCAACCTTCTACTCACCCAACTGATTCTACTCTCGCTAGGGTCACCTCTACTGGATCTAGTTCCGTTCCATCCACTGTAAGATTCTCCCCCAAAACCTTCCATCTTGCACAACACACCTAGAGTATCCTATCTCATGTCTTTTCCCCTGGACCTTCTAACCCATCATCCTCCAGAGGTAAACGTCCCTACATTGACCTTCTACATCATCTGGAAATTGAGGAGTCCACTGACCTTCCAATTTATGACCGACTAGAGTCCTCCTCTCGAAGTGACCAAACAGAGAGAATTTGGTATATTTTTCCTTCCAACCTCAATGATGAGACAACTTCAAGCCAGAATCTATAGACACGGGACCATACAAATACAGCAAATCTGGTTAGTTTCTTATCTTACTTTTTCTGTTCTCTGAAAAGGGCGGTGGTGGCTGGCCCCCAACAGCCACTAGGTCACCAATGTTGATTTTGAGCTGGAACTGTCGTGGGGCAGAACACCCTAAGGTAGTTCAAGGACTAGGGGTTTTGATTAAAAATCATAACCTAGATTTTATCTTTCTTTGCAAAACCAAAATCCCCTCTGACAAAATGACTCTATTAGCTCGTCGTTTTCATTATCCTAATATATTTTTTCTACCGCCTGAAGGATGAGCTGGAGGATTAGCAATTTTTTGGAAAAATGGTATTAATGCTTCTGTCTTTTTGAGCTATCCAAGGTATGTGTTTCTAAAAGTATCTTCCACTCTGTTGATTAATGACTAGCTGATAGGATTTATCTATGGACCTCCAGTTAAAGCCCATCATAATGAATTCTGGTTTCAATTAAATCAAAGACTCCACCACTTTAACCTGCCTTTTCTTTTAATTGGAAACTTTAATGAAGCAGACAATGTCTCTATCCAAGATCCTTCTACTTCTAACAACCCTTACCACTTTTCCTCTACTTAATACCGAAACTTAATCTTCGATCATAATCTTATAAAACTTTACATTCAAGGTGGTACAATTAGCTGGTCCAATAAACGCTCTATTGGCCTTATTAGCAAAACCTTAGATAGAGCTATAGCCTCCCCTGAATGGATCTCTTTTTTCCCTCTTGCTACTCTTTCCACATATGCAAAATGGGGATCTGATCACTTAAAACTCAATATCCTAAGCCTTTTAAATTCTTTGAAATGTGGCTATCAAATGACTCTTGTAAATCAGAGATTCTCAATGGCTGGAACTCTCAAGTTAATGGATATGCATCCTTTAGAATTTCCTCAAAACTGGATAAAATAAAAAACAATCTTATCAATTTGAGGAAATATAAATTCCTAAATCCCTATCATAAATTGAAGGATATTGAAACCCAAATCATTTAGATGGAACAATCTACTCCTTGGGATCATCCAAGTATTATGGCTCTCTATAAGGAATTTGATGAGACTCAATTACAAATTGAGAGTTTTTGGAGACAAAGATTAAGACAACTTTGGTTGAATCTAGGAGAAAAATACTAATTACTTTCATAAGAGCACAATATGTCGCCAGAGAAGGAATGAAATATAAAGAGTTAAAGATCATCAAAGGAACTTGGATAACTTATCATAAAGATATTGGAGCCACATTTATTGAGTACTTCTCCAATCTTTCACTCAAAACCCACCTACTGTTTTGTCATTTGTTAATACTCTTTTTTCTCCTATTATTACTGAAGAGGATAATCAAAGGTTAACTACTATTCCATTTGAGGAAGAAATCAAATCAACCCTCTTTAGTATAGGTAGTCTCAAATCTCCAGGACCTGATGGTATTCCTGCTTTAGTTTACAAAGAATTCTGAGATCTCATGGGACCTGAAATTGTTGAATTTACTAGGGAATTTTTCCAAAACAATAAACTTTAAAGCGCCTGAATCATACTTTTATTTGTCTTATTCCCAAAAAGGCAAATAGTACTACAGTCACAGACTATCATCCTATCAATCTCTATAATGTCTTGTACAAAATCATCTCTAACATTTTAGCAAATAGACTACGTACTGTCCTGGACAATTGTATTTCCCCCCACCAATCTGCCTTTATTCAATGAAGACAAATGACAGACAACACTATAGTTGCCCATGAAATGTTTCACTTTCTAAAGCACCATAAACAAGGCACGAATTTTGTGGCTATTAAACTTAACATGGCCAAAGCCTATGACCACCTAGAATGGCCTTTCCTTCTTGAAATCCTCAAAGCCCTAGGTTTCAATCAAAACTTCTGCCAAATCATCTTTGAGTGTATTTCTACTATTTCATATTTTGTTCTTATCAATGGTACCCCAAAAGGAAAAGTCCTACCCTCTAGAGGGATTAGGCAAGGAGATCCTTTATCTCGGTACCTATTCATTATAGCTATGGAATGCCTAACCAGAATGATTATAAAAGCTGAATCTGATAACCAACTTCAAGGTATACAGCTGTCAAGACAAGCTCCTATCATCTCCTATCTACTTTTTGCAGATGATATTTTATTATTCCTCAGAAGTCATAGAGATGAATTAGATAATATGAAAAATCTTCTACAACAATTTCAAGAAGCTTCAGGACAACTTATAAATTTAAAAATATCAGGAATTTATTTCAGCAAAAATACTCGTCCCAGACATCAAAGAATGGTTAAAAGACAACTCCAAATTAAAAACATTCCTAAAAATTATAAATACCTTGGGCTCCCTCTAATCTGGGGTAGGAATAAACACTCACAGCTTTCCTTTATTCTTAATAATCTAAAAAGCAAACTCAATAATTGGAAAGCCTCTTCTATTAGTCAAGCAAAAAAAATAATCCTTATCCAATCGATTCTTCAATCTATTTCTTCTCATGCTATGACAGTAACACAATTACCCCAAAAAATAATCAACAACATTGATCAAATTATTAAAAATTTTTGGTGGGGTAAATCTGAAATGAACCCTCACCCCTATTACTAGGGACCTTGGCACAAGTTAACTCTTCCCAAATCTTTTGGTGGATTAGGTTTTCGGCAAACCAAGCTAGTCAATATAACTTTCCTAAAAAAACTTGCTTGGTGATTCCTTAATGAACCTCAAAAACGGTGGGCTCAAATTTGGAAATCCAAATATTTACCCCATAATACCTACTTTCCTTACTTCATTCCTAAAACCAGCTCCTTCTTTTGAAGATCATTTGCACCCAAACTTCGAGATCTTTCTCATGAGGTTGGCCATGTGGTATTAAATAATTCCAATGAAAATATCACTTCTTTCCCTTGGATACAAAATGTAGAAAGTTTTTCAATGATTAGTCAACCCATTACTTCTCATTTAACAAACATAACCTTTGTTGACCTTATTATTAATGGACATTGGCATACATCTTCTAATCAGAATATTTTCGATGCTAATCAAGTATCTAAGATTCTTGATACTCCTATTCTCCCAAGTAATACAACAATCCAATGGATTTGGACCAAACATTTTTCATTCAAAACTTCCCTAGCTTACAGAGATCTTATCCAAGGCTGCATCCCTCAATTATCAAACTAACTACAATGTTGTAACAAATGGATTTGGTACTTGAGTTGCCCTCCTTGATATAAACTTCTCCTTTGGATAATTATTCATAATTTCATTCCGGTCAAAGAAAAATTTGTTTCTAGTCAACAAGATAGATCTTGTATCTTTTGCCAAATGGAAGTTGAATCAGTGAACCATTTATTCCTTGATTTCCTTTTTACAAAATTAGTTCTATTTGTTGCTCCTTGGAATATTCTATCTCCTGATATTCCGTATGACTCTTGGATTAATTGTATTCTTTATCTTGTTCATAAGATTCCAGATAAAGTTTTTCTAAGGCAAATCCTTTCTTGATATGCTATTTCTTTATACTATATTTGGTCTGCCTGAAATGAAAAAATTTTTAGAGATAATAACATTTCAAACATTTTGGTCATTTGAAAAACTAACACTATTTTTCAAGGTATTTCACCATCTCAGTTAAACACAAACATAATTGCAGAACCACCTCCACAATTATGCATACAGATTAAGATACTGATTGCATTATCTTCACTGATGCAGGAAAGATCAACCAACTCTCATTCTCTTATGGTATTATATTTGTCAATACTCAATTGGATTGCCTTCAAATTACAGGAGGTAGACAAAGATTAAAATCAGTTGAGGAAGTAGAACTTTTTGCAATTTACCAAAGACTTTTAATCCCTCAAGATTTGGGAAAGTCTCATCTTTTGGTATATTCAGATTCCTAATCTGTCATCCAAGCGCTCTAAGATCTCTCTTCTCTGCATTGTTCCATTCTAGAACTTTTAACAGAAACCAAAAACTTGTTATTACCATTCAGCTCTTTTAAATTATTATTATATATAAGAAGAAGGTACAATATTCCCACACATCAAATAGCTAAACTAAGTAAACAATATTTGGAGGAATCTTTTGTATTTTCAAAATACCCTCCTTATCCAATTGTACAAAATTTTGTATTTTGCTCTTTTTGTTAATATAATCCTTTACCTGTCAAAAAAAAAAAAGTGGTTTTCAATATACAAGAGAAAATTTTAATCATTAAAAGATATTTTTAAAACTTAAATATCTAAATTATTCCAAAATATAAGAACACATTTCTAAAATTCTTTTAATTGGATCAAAGCTAAAGTGAAAGTCCGTCTAACATAATAATCACATAGAACTTTTTATAAATTTAGTCCCGATTATAAATTCCGAGGCATGCCCAAAGTCCAAAGTTGGAAAATGTAGTAAAAATTTTCCCGAGATTCTAATTGTGATCGATTTAGTTCGCCCTAGCTGAAACCAAAATTGCACTAAACTCCAGCTCAAACAGAAAATAATAAAATATAGATGAAAAACAGAGTAGGAACTCTTAAAAAAAAAAGAAAATCGTACAAGGATACCGTAGTACTAAGAGAGTGAAGACAACCGACAGAGAATGCAAACGTCTAATCAGTGAAAGAAGGAATGAATGCAGCAATGCCACCCCCTCCTGTGAGCTATGTGAGTTGTGTGCGATGTGTGAGCCGTGTGAGCTGTGGCCTGCTCATGCTGTGAAGCGGGAAACCCCTCGTGTGTAGCAGTGTAGCAGTAGAACGTCCAAGTCCAATCTACCATTACAATACTAGCTCAGAGCCTCAGACCCCAGATACTATAGTCGGTGCGGTGTCAGAACTCTCTCTCTCTCTCAGAGAAAGAAAATCCGGGGAAGGACGAGAATCGAAGAGGGGCGTCGGATTGTGGGTCCCAGACCAGCAGCTCATTTTGACTGGATGTTGTTGTGGTCGCCGACAACATATCCGGAGCCTAGATCTTCACAGACAGTGAGAGTCCCGACTGCGAGGCGAGGATTTGTTTGTCAATCCAATCCGGACAGGCCTTTGTCCCTCTCCGGCTCAGATATTTCTTTCTTCAAACTTCAAACTTCGAAGGATAGAATATAAATAAATAAACTCCTCATTCCTCAATTCCATTCCATACCAATCAGTCACAACACACAAATGCATACAGGCATATTAGAGTTGGAGCAGAGAACTATACAATTATTAAACCACCCGTACCAAATTTGATTCCATCCATGTAATCAAACGAGAAGAAATTTCAATTTGGGCCCATCCAAATAGAGAAAATTTTTTCAAAGGAATATTGCCGTACAAGAATGAACGTGGAAGAGGAAATATGGCACCCCACGGACCACGGTGTCTACAAATGAGGCTATAATAATTATAATACCAGCCGAGCCATGAAAGAAGAGAATATCGGATTTGATTCTCACAAAACCGTCATACAACCCTTTGCAGCGGTGCATGAGAGACGGGGATGTTCCCATTGTCCACCAACTGAGGGAGTGGCTGGTTCGTTCCATTAGACACGGGAATTCGAATCCCTCTATCACCAAAATTGGGGAGGGGGCTAAGTGTGGTGCAGTACTACTCAAACGGCTCGAACAATTTCCCCATTAGAGAATACAGATAGTCTGGTTGGTGTAGAGGTGTAATAATTATGTACGCAACCTCTTATTGGCACACTCTGGAGGCTGCCATTAATCTGTGGTGAATCTAAGCCTAGGCCCAAATAGGATGAGCCCTGAGATTTTACATTCACTACTTACAGATATAGAGAAAAGAAACTACCTTCAAAATGTCCCTGAGTTTTTACATTAACGAGGGACAATTCGGTGCATCAAAAACCTTGAAACTCCCCCCTTTAACCTTAAAGAGCGGTGAATATGCTTGCGGATCTAGTGGCCAAGCTTGGACATATAGACATTGAGGCTAATATAATCCATCTCCCAAAATAAAGCTTTGATCGAGGAAATTAGTTTTGATGATTTGTGGGGTCGCACTACCCTAGGTGTTATATAGTCACTGCACATCTTTTATATAACAAAAACGCTAAGTATATGTTTGGTTCCGTTTAAGTTTATTAAGTAAATGTTTACTGACAGTGCCATATAGGTGCCCCATCAGCTTTGCAAACTTCTGTTTATGTGTTTCTCTCCCGTTTTAAAAAGCCTTATTTTGGAAGCTTCCTGAAACGGATAGGCATTTATTGACATTTTACTATGTGGTGCCAACCGTGTGCCTTCAAGGTGTCAGCATGTGTGTCAAGGGTGGGCTACTCATGTATTTTGTAAGGGGCGACCGCCAAGGGCGTTATTGTAAATACATAATATGATTTTTCATCCTTTTTATGTTTCCTGTTGTCACTCCCCCAAAAGCTTAACGTACTCTTTGAGGGGAGGTAGGTAGTCGAGTGAGTTCATAAGCGCGTAAAGGTTAAGCATGAGATCCCCTCGACACTGTATTGTGTGCAATACAAGTTACCTTTTGTCTAATCTGTATGCGTTCTTGTTGCCTTTTGTGTGTTGTTGCTTGCATTCGTAGGCTTTCTCGACCCCATCGAGCGCTGCACGGGACCTCCTCAACACTCGTGACCCTTGCACAGCAACACTAGTGGTGGCGCAATGAAGCACAACAAGGAACTCACCAACGAGATTGGGCATGGCCTTGCCCATGTGAGAGAGAGCGATGAGGCTCTAGGCGATGAAGCCTCAGCAGAGAAGGCCCCGAGGGGTCGCACATCCAAGACAAGCAAGCTTGACAAGTTAGTTGACACGCTTGCTGCCTTCGACACACGCATCCTTCACTATGAAGTGACTGTCGGGGAGATGCGTGACCGAGTAGAGGAAATCCACTTGAATGTGGAAACAATTGAGAGCTCCGTGGTGGAGCTAGAAGCCCGCTTAAATGGCATTATGAACGAGGTCCAAGACGTCCTGAATAGAACCCTCAAGGAAGTSCTTGGAACAAAATCCCAACAAGAAGGGAGCTCATCTCGATCCGACATCCAAGACCAGGTGGATGAGATGAGAGCTGAATGGATGGCCATGAAAGTAGCCATGGCCTCTCCTTCTGACCTCCAGACTCAAATGGACAAACTAAGAGGAGACATGACGCTCCTCAAGAGATTAGTGGCCAGCGCTCCAAGCTCCTCCACAACACTGGCCCCTACTCGTGTGAAGATTCGAGAGCCCACACCTTATGCCGGCTCCCGAGATGCGAGAGAACTTGACAACTTTTTGTGGCAAATGGAACAATATTTCCATGCCGCTGGCATTGATGATGACCTAATGCAAATTCGTACGGTTATCATGTATTTGACTGACATTGCTATGCTACGGTGGCGCAAGCGATGCCAAGACATTGAACGGGGTACGCGCACCATTAAGACATGGGCTGATTTCAAGCGAGAACTAAAGCGGCAATTCTACCTAGAAAACGTGGAGTACCTGGCGCGAAAGAAGTTGAAAGCACTCAAGCATGGGGACTCACTCCATGATTATGTTAAAGAGTTTTCAGCCCTTACCTTGGAGATCACGGACATGTCCGACAAGGATCTACTGTTTAACTTCATGGATCGACTGAAGCCATGGGCCGAACTAGAACTCCAACGCTGCAACATACAGGACCTCGCCTTGGCAATGGCAGTGGCGGAGCAACTCAATGAGACCAGTTTGTTAGATGAAGAAGCCCCTAAGCCAGAAAGTCCGCGTTCCCCTAATTTGAGTGGGGGAGCAAGTCGCCCACGCCCTCCGTACGACAACTCCAGCTTCAACAAGCCAACAAGACAAGACTATGGGAAGAAGCCACAAGGAGAGCAAGGCCCTCAGCACCATTACAAGCCCAGAACCGCTGGGTCCCCAATTTCTTGCTTCCTTTGTGGGGGAAATCACTTGGTTCGCAACTGCCCAACCAAGAAGAAGATCAATGCCCTTGTTGCCAAGCTCAGTGATGATGAGCAAAGTGATGAGGAAAAGTCTGTGCAGGCGCCAAGAGTGGGCACCGTTCAACTCTTCAACGCCATGGTGAAGAAAGAGGCCAATCATGGAAGGCCAAAGAAAGCCCAAAGGGGGCTGAAGTATGTAGACATCATCCTCGGCGGGAAGCCGACTCAAGCCCTTGTTGATACAGGGGCCTCCCACAACTTCATTTCAGTTGTCGAGGCCAAGCGACTCAATTTGAACACTGTGAAAGAGACAGGGTGCCTCAAGGCCGTGAACTCTGGGGCAAAGGCGATTGAAGGCATGGCTCATGGGGTTGACCTCCAAGTTGGGCCGTGGACAAGCAAGATTAATCTTTCAGTGGTACCCCTGGATGACTTCCGAGTTGTCTTGGGAATGGACTTCATGAGACAAGCCGAAGCAACACTCTTGCCTCATATCAACTCTCTATGCATCTTGGAYRAGCGCTCCCCTTGCATGGTACCAGTTGTGACTTCTACTAGGGTTCATGGGAAGCAAGTTTCTGCACTACAACTTTTTCATGGAGAAGCCTTG
>NW_010729111.1:2046054-2072211 GCF_000365185.1 Nelumbo nucifera | reverse complement strand
AATTCATGGGAACCAACACCCCAACAATCCAAAACATCATTTTGACCCTTACCTGGCCCAAACCTACCCTATAACCAAGCTGAATCAGCCATTAACATACTTTGAGGCTGCCAGGAAATGACTTAGCCATAGGAAACCCCAACAGAATAGGCCAACCCAACCATGCTACCAAACTATACACCTCGGCCTTGGACGACAGCCGGTTCGGGAGCAGCAGAAGAACCTTCCTTCCGCAATAGTGACTCTAAGGGACCAACCGAAACCGATCTCTGAGGACGTAGATCGAATTGAGTGAGGGAGAATGTCACGAGTGACTCCTTCGCTGTGCCATCAAGCACCTACCATGAGCCATCAGAGTGCCAACCACGTGCCTTCAAGGTGTCAGCATGTGTGTCTAGGGTGGACTACTCATGTATTTTGTAAGGGGGGACTGTCAAGGGTGTTATTGTAAATATATAGTATGATTTTTCATCATTTTTATGTTTCCTGTTGTCACTCCCCCAAAAGCTTAACATACTCTTTGAGGGGAAGTAGGTAGTCAAATGAGTTTATAAGCGTGAAAAGGTTAAGCATGAGATCCCCTCGACACTGTACTGTGTGCTTGTGCTTACCACTTATTAATGCAATACAAGTTACCTTTTGTCTAATCTATGTGTGTTCTTGTTGCCTTTTGTGTGTTGTTACTTGCATTCGTAGGCTTTCTCGACCCCATCGAGCGCCGCACGAGGCCTCGTCGATTAACCCCGTGACATAATGGCGCCTATACCCTTATTAAATGTGTTTCTTTTAGATAATTGATGTAATTCAAGACATTAACTCTTAGTTCCTCTGCCATCATATCCACATTAAGACGTGTATGTCCCATAAGTCTCTCCATCTGCCATGAAACCCACCATTAGATGAGTTATCGCATTTGTTGCAACCATGGTTACTTTATTTTCTTGCAACACAAGTATACAACCAAAAAGCAATGTTTTAAATTTAAAACAAATTGGGATAGCATCCATGTTTTATTAGGGTTGCAAGAAAATGCTGCAATTATGGTCACAGCAGATTTAGTTCCTACTACATCTGGCATGTGTCAACTGTCAACCTGTAATACCTAGATGTTTCAAAATCGGAAGTTGGAACCATCTCATGTCCCCCAAGTCCCAACACAACATAGCTCATGGCCATGTCTCATCATTGCCATCTTTTTTAGAACCAGAAATCCAAGAATGCATATCTGGCTTCACTTGCGTTAAAAAGACAAAAAAAAAAAAAATGCAACCAAGAACATGACGTGTGTTTTTTATTTGAAGAAAAACATGTTTTGTTTAAACCATTTGTAAGCCCTAGTTTTATCGAACTCACAAGTAAATAATCCATGCTGAAGAACACCCCCTGATGTAAGACAAGGAGAAAGTCCTAGGGATGAACGTGATGGTAAGGAGAATTAAGAATATGAGCCGTGAAGAGGATGAGATTCATCATTAATGTGTCAATAAAAGAAGAGAGAAAAGAAATAGCGCACTTTTAATTACCTATTTAGTCCTTTTTTGTGAAGAATTACCTATTTAGTGACACCCTAATCATAAAAAACTGACAAGTTTTGACCCCAGAAAAATAGACTCAAAGAAATAGTGTGATTGCATCTTCAACTTTTTCAAAATTCCAAAAACTCTACAAGACTATATAAACTAAGAAATCCTTTGAAATGAGAATCGAAATGGTCTATTCCCATAATCTGTTTGGTTAACACAGAATCAGCAGGAATGAGATTTCATTCCTAAAGGAGAGGTAGGGAATAATCATTCCCTCAAATGGAGGAATGACATTCCAGCAGAAATGGGAATGGAATTCCGATTCCACCCAACCAAAGAGTTGGAATCGGAATAGCCCTTTCCAATTCCAGATCCCTATTCATGCAAACCAAACAGGGCCTAAACCAATCCTTTCAAATTACTAACTCTATTCCTAAGACACTAACTAGAAAAAATAAATAAATAACTCAAAAATACTAAAATGTATACTAATAAATTACAAATGCCATTGGATGAGTGATCCGATGAAAACTTTATTTTCTCTCAATGGGTACTTTCCTTGTTTCCATGCCCGTATCACCCCCTTAGTTGCGTACAACCATGAATCATTTAAGATAAGGGTGAACAATTCAGAATGGACAACCATGTAGTGCCCCAGGGCAAGGATCCCTTGTGCAGAAGGGATGGAAAAAGTCAGCATCATATCTCAGTCAGCTTCTATAGATATTTCTTACTTTCCAATGAATACGCTAAAACTACATTATTATCATCATCCAAGTATCCCAACTATATGGGATTCCATTGTTAAATTATAAGTGCTTATGAATAAACTAAAAGCACATAGTTTTCATAATTATGATCCTACAGAAATGAAACATGTAAGTGTAGTACAGATCCTGTAGCCCCATATCCACACAGACAAGTTGCGCTAAATGCCTCAGCCACACTATGGAAACTACTAAAGCAACTAGAAAAATTATATGGAGGGAAAGACTGGCACCTCTGGTCATCTACTGGATCCTGCATCAGTGGGACGCCAGAAACCCTTTCTACCAACAAGAAGCAGCCCTTCGTGTAGACTGGTCTCCCAATGCAGTGACTGCAACAATGGGTTTATCTTATTAATAATTTCCATGTTGTCTTGCACCAAAATCCATCCACCTGGCCTTAATATCCGGTCCATCTCTACAACTACATATACAATGTCACACCTGAAAGAGGGCATTAATATTAAGAAATTAGGATGCCATGGTTCTCTTTTATTTTCTGGTTGGAGGTAAAATAACCCAAGTCTTAGTGAGAACTGTTGAAGTGTCTTTTTATCTTATTTCCTATTTATGGTCACAGGGGCATAGTTAGGATTTCATATTATGTTATGTTATTTTTCTTTTCTTAGATAGGGAGCAAAGTTGTCATTTGTTATTTATAGTAAATCAATAAAAGTGGGCGGCAGTTAGAGAGACCAACTGACTCTCGATCTCTAATGCTTTCAGCCCTAATTCTTCTCATATCTCTCTCTACTCTTTCTCTTTCAGGCTGAGACTTCTAGGGAAGATTTCTACTGGTTTCCCTCTTATTTTATTCTACTTTTATTAAGGTAAAGTGTGCCAGTTCAAGAAAGCTATTTATGAGTTAAAACGGTCGCCACGAACTTGGTTCGGCAGATTTAGCAATGTGGTAAAATAATTCGGTTTAAAGCAGTGTAGTGTGGGCCATTTATTCTTTAGAAAGGATACACCAACTGAGAAAATTATCTTGGTTGTTTATGTTGATGATACAATCATTACAGGCAGTGATGGTGAGGGAATTAAGGAATTGAAGCAGTTTCTGCAACAACATCAGACTAAGGATTTGGGACACTTGAAATATTTCTTGGGTATTGAAGTTGCTAGATCCAAATTTGGTATCCCTTTTCCCAATGTAAGTATGCTCTAGACTTACCAGAGAAACTGGACTACTAAGAGCTAAACCAGTTGGCACTCTTATTGATCCAAATATGAAGATTTTATTGGTGAGGAGCCCTTGGATGATCCAGGGAGATACAAGAGACTAGTTGGAAAGCTCATTTATCTCACCATTACAAGAACAAACATTTCATTCAGTGTGGGTATGCTTAGCCAGTTCATGCAAAATCCCAGAACCAACCACTGGGAAGCAATTATAAGGGTATTGAGGTATGTAAAAGGTGCTCCTTGCCAAAGGTCGTTATATAAAGGGAGGTGAGTTATCCCTAGAAGGGTATTCAGATGTAAACTACTAGGTAGGGTCCAACACAAACAAGAGGTCCACCAGAAGTTACTGCACCTTGGGGATAATTTAATTTCTTGGAAAAGCATAAGTAAAATGGAGTTGCTAGAAGTAGTGTAGAAGCAGAGTATAGAGTTATGGCTCATACTTGTGAGTTAGTGTGATTGAAGCACTTATTACAGGAAATTTGGATAGATGTACCCTCTCCTATGGAGTTGCTTTGTGATCATCAAGCTGCAATCCACATATCCACTAACCCAGTATTCCATGAGAGGGCCAAACACATGGAAGTGGGTTGCAATTTTGTGAGAGAAAAGGTAGCAAGTGGAGAAGTTGTTACACCCTATGTGAAGTCAGAAGATCAGTTAGCCAACCTCTTCAACAAAGGTGTAAATCAAGCAAGAACGAATTCTATTTGTAACAAGTTGGAGCTTTGTGATATTTATGCTCCAACTTGAGGGGGAGTCTTGAAGTGTCTTCATTTATCTTATTTTCCATTTATGGTTGGGAGGGGCATAGTTGGAATTTCATATTATGTTATGTTATTTTTCTTTTCTTTCTTACTTAGGGGTAAAGTTGTCATTTGCTACTTATTAGTAAATCAATAAAAGTGGGTGGCAGTTAGAGAGACAAACTGACTCTCAAACTCTATTGCTTTCATCCCTAGTTCTTCTCATATCTCTCTCTACTCTCTCTTTCAGGCTGAGACTTCTAGGACTTCACCGGTTCAAACCCCTATTGCCATATGAAGTGCTGTCACTTACCCTTTTATGAAGTCTTCTGGACTTGGTAAAACCAGGAAATAAAAAAGAAATGGAATCAACTGACTCTTCTCATGCTGAGTTGTCAAAGTTGCAAGTATAAACAAAAAGGACCATTGTTATACCTTTGTGTAAGATTTCCAAATAGGTTACTTGAGTGTAGAATATCATAAGTCCGAGGGTACGTGCTGAAAGCCTCACACCAATCATGATAAACTCCAATCAACCCTCTGTCAAAAATTACAGGTAGAGTATCTGGTCCATCAACAGGGACAACATTCATTACCCAAAGGGGTTGACCAATAAGTGCTGCAGCAAATCTGGTAAGGGGCAGAAAAATCAATTACAAGATATACTAATCTTAAATAAGCACAACAAATATAAACTAGACATGTTAAAGGAGACTAAAACATGACAAGACATTTTTTATTGGTAAACATGATAAGACATGTTAAGTAAAGCATTAAATAAATTTCCTAACAGATCATATGAACTGAAATGCAAAGGCAAGTTCAACCAAAGTTATAAGAAAACAGTTTCATTTACTGCATCCTTAAAATTGAACCAAATTTTCCCCTATAACAAAATGCCACATTGTAACTATCATGAACTCCTTCAAAATGTACCTTAGAAAGGAGATTTTAAAGACCCACCAAATCACTCAAAATCACCAAGTGCATAATTTCCTACTTTTGGCTACAAATATTTCCATGAAAAAGTATAAATTAGCATGGGACATGATAGATAACAAGTAACTTGTGGAATTAGTGAAAGAACCAACAGAAGCCATTCAACATATCCGGGCTTACAAATAGCCTGATTAAAGTAAAACAAGGAACCATAAGTCCAGGAATAGTGATAAAAAATAAGCACTCAATTTTACTACCAAAGAATATTTACCCAAACAAAATTACTACCAAAGAAAAGGACTAAAAGGAAAGGAAAACAAGCACTCAATTTTACATGTAAATACAAAATAAGTTGTCATGCAGTGTTGCATGGACTCCTCAATGGATGAAGTGTCTGTGTAGGACACATATTGGATTTTGACACTCCATGGGTTCTTGAAGAACACTTCTACGCGACACTTTTCTTTTTCTCCTTGCTTATTCAACAAAACTGAACAGATGATGTGCACAAGGAATGTCATTGTTCCTATAAAATATCATTAAGTTATAAAGATAATCTTTTAAACCTTTTTCTATAGGTTTATAATTTTAAAGTTCAATATAACACTGTCAGTATATAAAAAAGAATCTATAGCATGATTTTAGATATTGTAATCAACATCTGATATATTAAGTGCTAACAGTTATATGGACTATTAACCTATACTTTTCTATAAAGATACCAAAAAGTCCTTTCTTTGTCTTGCCAAGTCAGACTCTGAGACATGTCAGATTCTGATTACCACGTACATCCATATAACACTGTCAGTATATAAAAAAGAATCTATAGCATGATTTTAGATATTGTAATCAACATCTGATATATTAAGTGCTAACAGATGTAACCCTAAAAAACCACACAACAAAAGATTAAAACGCAATTAAACTAACAGAATTTTGAAAATGAATCAAAATGAGATGGAACAAATGTATCCATCCAATAGACACCTGCCAGCAAATTCATCCAATGTGGATGCAAACATTACAACAAAATTAATATTATATGTAGAGCAGGTCAACTATTAGTTGTTAGTAAAACATTAGAAAAAGGTCATTTCAGATTTTTGAGAAACATAATTATTTTTCAATTTTCTTAATAACCATAAATGACTCCATTTAATATAATTTATTATAAACCTTTATGCGAGTGAAAACTAAAATCAAATTATTCATGCCACATTGCATCAGGACAGGGGTTACTAATGAACATTACCCTCCATAACCAGCATTCATATCAATCACATTCCTAATTCTCAACCAGTCAATGCCCAAGCCATTCAAGTAAACATCTGATACAAGCGCAGACCAGTATTTACTGTCCTCATAGAATAATTTTTCAGCACTCGGTTCCATTGATAGACTTGGAGGTTTACTGCTGAGCCTTACAGGCCAGTGTGTGGGCCAGTTGTGGTCACTGAGTGATCCAGCTGCTGACAGTGGGAGAAGACAACTGTCAAGGGGTGTATACCTGCCTCAACAACAAAGACAAGAAACCAGATCTTAGCAACAGTAATGGAAATTAGTTGGTCCTACAAACAAATATAATTCAGAACAGGAAAAGAAAAATACCATGAAATTTTGTTTCTATCCTTTTGATGACACAAAGGAATGATTCTTTCTTTGTGTTCTTCATAGCAAGAATTTGAGACAGGTTTCTGATATATTACAAGCCCAATACCAGCTGAATCCACAGCTTTTTCCACCATCTTCCAGCAGATAGATTCTGTCAATGCTACCATGGCTGCATGAAGCATCATAAAAGGAAAATAAGTTTAACAAGATCATATCATAGTACTGTTGTTACTAAACATGAAAAATCATTGATAGAAAAGGTAATAGAAACAGATCTGAACATGTTTCTCAACTTTCAAAAGCATCAGTCAGCATCATTGACAAAGCTGAAGTGTGAAGGACTGTAACTAGCATGAGATAGCATGTCTTCTAGAAAGAAAAACAGTACGATCACAAACCATTCCAAACATTCCGATGCTTTTCATCATCACGATAAACTGGTGTTGCAGACCATATAAAAAACCCTCCTGGCCTAAGAATCCGGTTGAGCTCCAATAATGGCTTTCCACCTATAATTTCAGTCAAAAAATCTATAAAGCTTTATACTAGCTTCATAATATAAAGCATCAATAATGGATTTCCAAGATATGCATATATGCATATCTATAAACAAGGACATGGCATTAATTAGAACAGAGTGGAAAAACAGGATTCATGTAGCCGACCCCATACAGTTGGGATAAGGCTTGGATGATGATGATGATGATGTAAATCAAGGACATGGCATACCATCTTCATACCAGTGAACCCTACATCGTGAACAGTGAATCAAATCATATACATTATCAGGAAAATTCAATCTCTGTGTCCCAATGACAGCAAGAATTGCCGGAATTCCCCGTTCTAGAGAAAACTGTATCTGAGCTTCATGTCCATCCTTTGGGGCAAATGACATGGTAATGGCATTTTTTTCTAGCAAGTAGCCACCAAAGCTAGCCACACCACAGCCAACATCTAGGACAACCCTTGTGTGCTTCCCCCATCCAATAACTGGTAGAGTCTAGTGAAAACCAATGAAGATTTAAATCAGCCTGAATCAACACCAACTCAATGATCAAATATTTATCAAATGAACATAAAACAAGAAACTTCAACACTCAATATATAATTAATTGTAGTCCAAATTGGATAACTAAGTATTGGATAATATTCTTATCCAGCACTATCTGCTTAGCCAAAAACCCAGCTAAAAAGATCGCAATTTCTTTTTCCACCAATAAATCCTACTCTTCTTAGGAAGAAGAGAGTGATCATATCCCTCTATCACTTATGAACTTTTTACTTTGAGAGAAATAACAGTGTTCTAGTTTTTAGATAACAGAGTTAAGATTTTAATTAGATGAGTACATTCCCCTGTTTTAACTTAAAATGAAAGAAAAATTTGAATGGGTACAAGTTATAGGAGCACAGCAATAGAAAAATAACTTGCAGAACAAAGTTACATTTCTGAATATACGAGTTTGTTGCCTTCTTTCAGTTAACATATAAGAAAATCCAACAAGCATAAGCTAAATGAAGATAACAATCGAAGAATAAGTCCTGGATGAACTGTTTCATCTATGTACACGAATACACAGTGGCAGACTTTTAACCAGTAGTACAGATATACTACCTTTTCTATAAACTTGACATAGCTCGCCACTCCTCCTCTAAACTGAGTACCACCTCCAGGAAAAACAAAGTAATCACCAGATACCCGAACCCAGTTTTGGGATTTCTTGTACTCAGCGAGTTTAGGATGAGGGACATTGTTAAACCAAATCTGTAAATTAAAAAGTTGGACAACATCAACAATATTTTCTTGGTAGATAAGCTAAGAAGAAAAAAATGCTAATGATGACTGTTAAAATTCTTTTCTAGATGTATCTTGATAGCTTCAGAACTTGAAAGCAACTAGTTTTAATGAAATGCACAATAATTTTTCTGTAGTTGACCTAACTAGAAGTTCTTAATATGTTAACTGATTATGTAAAGTTGCCAAGTTACACGTCAAGAAGTGGAAAGAGACAAAAGAAACTAAGAAAATACATAAAACATGTAACAGAGCATCCATGAATATGGAAATAATTATGTTTCCTTATGCTTGTTCTGAGAACCTATCATGATACATTCATCAATTTCAGAAATATATATAGTGTAGCTAAAGCAGTGGCAGCATGTGAAAGAAGTAGAGAAACAAACAAAATAAAAAACAATACAAGCACATATATGGCTTGAAAAGTGAAATAATGTAAAAAACAAACCAGGACAATTCAGATTGGCCAGTACCAGAATAAATCTTGCACCTAACAATCACAGAGAGAAGTTTGCCGTTAAGCATTGGTACAGGAAAGCACATGATAAGGCATGCTTTTATCTAGAGTGCTGGACCATCAAAATGTTTGTTCCTATGTTCAATTTTTACCAATAATAAGTTCTAAACTGTCAACAACCAAATAAAACCAACTTTTAGACTACTACAATCATCTGACCAGTACCAACTAGCAGGAATGCCCCCATCCAGAGATATCACCCATAAATACTACAACTTGTAAATGAACAATCATGCACAATGAGTATAGCTATAGATATAGCTGAGATGAAACCTACAGCTGGCAATATGCATAGCCATTGCCTTAATAACCATTGTATTATTGTGTAAGAGCATATTCTCAAAATAAGAAATAGATTGGCTTAAATCTGTATATTTTTTAGTGTTGTGCAAATGTTTAATAATCACAAAACAATATCAACCATACACTGCATTTCCTTCAGATAGTAATAACTTTTTCCCTGCTTTTATTAGGAATCAGTGTTACGGCATTTCCTCATCTAAGCATTCTTCAAGGATCAAGTCATCATTCTCTGACTTATCGACCAAACCAAGGCCGGTTCGTAGTTTCTAGATTATGATCGTAGCCGCATAAGAAGGAATAAGGGATAAGTAGACTGCACTCTACCTCAGAATTCTGAATTAATATATTTCTGGGGGCGTGTACTAATATATTTCAGGTTGGGGGTACCGCATTAGTGTCTGAAGTTTGTACTTTCTGGGGGCGTGTAGTAAGTATTTCAGTAAATCATTTAACTAATGAACTGTAAAGTTCTTCTAAGTCCTAAAAACTTTAGATTCCTCCAATTCAAAGTAATCTTGAATTGTGACGCGTGCCGTTATATGTCATAAACCAATTAAGAAACCAAGAAGGGGAAAAGAAATTGGGAGATAGGAGTGATCAATAAAATATTAAATTCAGAAAAATAATTATTTAAAAGAGTATTTAACCAAATTATGAAGCTATGCAGTTCAGCATGCAAGAAGAAGAGAGGAATCATTACAGATAGAAATGAAACACTCCCTTCCTCTTCCCAAAGTATTATTCTCACCATATCCCTGCTCCTAGGCCACAGGACCGGGGTTTTATACCCCTGCGGAAGAGGAACCAAACACAGCAAGCTAGGTTTGGGGCAATGCCGCTCTCTGTGTTCCATATGGCTTCTTGACTTCAACGCCTTTATGGCTTTCATGTTGTCAAGGCACGGTATGTAATCAACAGAAACTGGAACTTTACAGGACTCCCAGCTAATCGAGTTCAGTCCATTGCTGCCACTAGAGATCCCATCCAAGGAAGGGACGTCAGCTTGCTTGGGTTTAGCTTTCTTGACAGTCTTTGAGATTGGAGGAGGTGGAGGTGAAGGTGGTGGTGGTGGAGGAGGAGGAGGAGGAGAGCCTGATGCATGAGTAGGAGACAAAGAGATTGCTTGAGAATTCTCGAAATTGGTAGCAGATAGAGAAGGGTATCGATCGTTTGTGTAGAGAAGAACCCAGACGCAGACAAGCAAGACAAACAAAGCACAGAGAAATGGATATTTTCTCGCCCTCAATAGTTCTTGTATATATTGTGCCATTCCTTTGCGGGTTAGAGACTAAAAAATCGGGTAATTTGAAGCTTTTGGGGGGTGTGGGTGTGAGGGAGAGAGAGAGAGACAAAGAGAAAAGAGTTGAGTGGGTCTGTAACTCGAGAGGGTCCTCATGAGCAAGCATTGTAGCAGAAAGAATGGCGGTAAAAAGATGGTGAAAATTCTGGACCTCGAAAGGAGCAAAAAGGCAATTGTTGGATCTCAATGAACCCCACTTTAATAGTTTAATATATTGTCAATTACCAAAAGAAACTTTAATATAGAGTCTGGACTCTATATTAATAGTCAGTAAAGCACATTTGAATTAATTGATCTAGTATATGTTTGGTAATTTGGTATAGATCCTTATATTCGATCTACAAATTTATTAAGCGAAAATTAAATAATAGAAATGGTCATTTATTCAAAAATACTTTTTATAGTTTTATGGATTTATTAAAATCTATTTTATATTTAGCATTTTACTAAAATACCATTTATAATTTGTAATGGATTTAATAAATATTCTAATTAAGTAAATAAGTTGTAAAATATATGGGATGTTTTAGTAAAATAAAAACTATAAGATAGGTTTAAGTAAATATGTAAAACTATAAGGTGTAGGAATGGCAATGGGACAGGGATCATATGCCCCGTCGCCCGACCCCAATTTTGCAATTAACCCCCATCCCCGAACCCTAACGGGAATGGATTCCCCGTGGGGACTCGAATCCCCAAAATGTTTTCAGATAATAGTATTTTTTTAAAATAAATTTATTTAAAATAAATAAAAATTATAAATTATAAATAATTTTTAAAATATATTTGGAGATTTCTATATATCTCGTCCCGTCCCTGCCCCACTAAAGCAATCCCCATCCCCGGCCCAATCGAGTCGAGGAAGTCGGGTCCTTGTCGGGGATGGGGAAAATTGCCACCCCTAAAGGTGTGTTCTAGTAAATAATACAAAAATAACAATAATTATTTTTTAGTTAGGTTTATTCATCAAACAAATGAAACCGACCAACCCAATCAACTCGACTTGAGTTGCTCATTTTTCTAGTATTTTAGGTCAGTTTTGGTTCAAAAATTTCCCAATTTGACCAACTTGGATCAGTTTCACTTTGACCATTTGCAAATCAACCAAAATCGAAAGACCTAACCATGGATATATTAATATTTTATATTTTAAATATAATTTTTAATATGGAAAAGTGGGAAATTTCCCATATTTCTTAGTCTAAAATGCTTTATATCATAAATCTAATTTTTAAATTTATTTTTTAGTAATTGCACTATAATTTTTAAAATTAAATTAAAWTTTTAAGTTTAAATCTTTTGAACTGACTGAAGAACCAAAAAATTGACCCAAACTAATACAGTTTGAGTGGGTTGGATTTCACAAAAGCTCAATCGGTTTTAGCTGACCAACTCCCCAACCTAACCAAGTCATTTTGGTTGGCCACTACGACCGAACCGAACCAACTCACGAAAACTCATAATTTCAACTAAATTAATAGTCTCGTCTCTGATAAATAAGAATAGTTTAATCTCCAATAATTATTAAAAATTTATAGTGAAAATACATAATTATTGAAAATATATTGATAATGAAAAAATACAAAAATTACAAAAATACAATAAGTACTAAAAATATATTAACTTAGTCAATAAATAGTATAATCTCAAATAACAGTTTAGTCTCTAATAAAAATTAATCAATAAAAGTTATAACAAAAATATAATAAATACAATAATTATAATAAATTATATTTAAAATTTTCAATAATAGTAGTTTAATCTCCAATAATTATAAAATTTTTTCTGTTAAATACCAAACAAAATAATTTATACATAATCATGAAAAATACATTTATCACAAAAAACAATAAATAATTACTGAAATATAATAAATATTAATTTTTGTATATATAACTATATAATAAATACAAATCAAGAGTTTAAAATTATTATAATAAAATATTATTTTTGAAAGTTATTTTCTCGAATTATTACTTRATATAARTGAAATTAGTTATTTACAATATTATGTAAAAATATTAAATTATTATTAATTTCAATATTATGTTATAAATATTTTTCTACTTTGAAGAAATATATATATATATACTCATTATTTGAATTCAAAAAAAGGAGAAAATTATTTAAATATTTAAATAGTTTATAAAATATTTAAAAATACTCATTATTTGAATTTAGATATTTAGTTATTGAAATATTTAAATAATTAAATATTTTTCTATGTAATTATTTATCTATTTTTAGTATTTTATTATTTAAGATATTTAGTTATTCAAATAATATTTTATTTTTTAATGTTAAATTTCTATTATTTGAATAAAATTTAATTTGAATAATCTGGAAAATCATAATTTATATTGTTAGTACATAATTTCGTGATGAATGTTGTAAAAATATAAAACTATTAATAATATGAATATTATTAAATCTTTTATAATTATTTTTTGTGTTTTTAATAATTATTTTAAAGTTTATACTATTATTACAAAATTTCATTATTAATTTTGTAAAAATATTAAATTATTATTAATTTGAATATTATGTTATGATTTTTTTTATTTTATTGCATAATTTCGTTAACTTAACTATTTAAAATATAGTTATGTAAAATGTTTAATTATTTAAAATATTTAAATATTTAAAAATACTCATTATTTGAATTTAAGATATTTAGTTATTAAAATATTTAAATAATTAAATACTTTTCTATGTAATTATTTAGCTATTTTTAGTATTTTATTATTTATGATATTTAGTTATTTAAATTTTGAAATATATTTTATTTTTTAATGTTAAATTTCTATTATTTGAATAACATTTAATTTGAATAATATAGAAAATCATAATTTATATTGTTAGTACACAATTTTGTGATGAATTTTGCAGAAATATAAAACTATTAATAATATGAATATTATTAAATTTATTATAATTATTTTTGTGTTTTTAATAAATATTTTAAAGTTATTATATAATTTGTTAAAATATTTTAGTAATTTTTAAAATTTTAATTTAAACTTTCTTTAGATAGATATAGATAAAAGGTGGCAAAGAGGATAAATAGGAATTAGAGATAATTTTATTTGTATTTACCAGTGCCTATTATAGGAAGTCCATGTCACTACCACATCATGTCCTCATTGGCAGCAATGAGTTCCAAATTGAGAAAATGTCAAATTTTGTGTTTCTCCAAATCACACATTCTCGATTTCTAAGGCGTAGCTTGGAGCACCATTTTTTATGGAAAAACAATTCCAAACATATTACCATTTTCTAGAGCACCGATTTTTCTAGTGTGGTGTTGATGTGTCACCATTTTTTGGAGCAATGGCATCAATGCCATACACCGCCCTCAAAGTTTAAGTGAAGGGAAATTCTCGTTTAGTACCTTGTATTTTGAGCCTAATGCCATTTTGGTCCTTGAATTTTAAAATGAGACCATTCAGTACCCGAATTTTCGAAACATGTAAATCTAATACCTGCCATTAACCAGTCTATTAATTAGCCATCAAATGGCATTTAAAAAGACACAAATGCCCTTTGAGTGTCATCCAATTTTCTTTATCAACCATCCAAACAATGATAAAAAATGAACAGTCCCAAATCCTTGTATTTTCTATTCAAGAAAGTTGGGATCATGTCTCTGTGGGCATTCTAATGACCCCAACTTGGGGCTATTCATTTTTTATCAACCTTTGCATGATTGATAAAGAAAATTAGCTAACACTAGAAATAGGCCTGCAAATAAAGCAAATTTGAATTGAACCATGTCATATTCGAATTCAAATTCGATTACAAAACTAATGATTCAAATTTGATTCAATATTCGTCATATATTCAAAATTAAAAACTGAATTCGAATTTGATTAGATAATCAAATATTCGATTAATTCTTGAAACCAAACAATGAACCTCTTGTTCTTTTGAATGAACTACAGAGAAAGGAGAAAGTATCTTGTTCCATTCGAATGATCTATGGAGACAAACACATTTCTGTAAACAATGAAGACAGACGAAGACCAAGAGGAAAATAAAAATAAAATTAAAAACAAACAATAAGTTTTCGATAATGTAGAAAAAGCAAGAGAGAGGGGGGAGAGAGAAAGAGAGGCTTCTACAATTTTTTCGTATGCTATAAAATCAATGAGTAATAGTTGCAACTATAACCGTAAAACTCTTCTTCTTCATCAATACATGGCCTTCTTTGCCTTCAATATGCGCTATTCATATTTTTGAAATCTCTCTTAAATCTTGTAAAAACCAGACGCTTGTCATTACAGGGTAATGGGGGAACTTCGAAACTGGGCTAAATCGGGTCTGGCATAAGTATAATTCTCAATCAAAAAGTCTAAACCAAATGGTCTTATCATGGGAGAAGTAATGAATTCTCCCTTTATTTTTTGAGTTCACATCTGCACCCCACAAATGTCCCACAGTACATCCCCGTCGTGTATTGGGAACATCTCCCGATGATGATATCATCAATCATCGGGAGATGTTTCCAATACAATACACGGCGGGGATGTGCTGTGGGGCGCAGATCTGAACTCTTATTTTTTAGGGTAAAATATAAAAACTTTACCTGAAGTTTCTGGCAATCATAAAAACCTCCCCTATAGTTTCATTGTAACAAATTTCTCCCCTGAACTTTTGAGAAACTTAACATAAACCTCCCTTTTATCACTAACCCAGACAAAAAACGTTAGTTGATGCATCAATTTCTTTTAATACCAATTTTACCCTTCCATCACTGTCAAACATCATCAATGAAAGACGCACCATTCCCTCCCCCTTGGCTAGCGCTCATTGCTTTGAACTTTTTCTCACTTCTCTCTCAAGCCTCAACTCTAAACTCCCAACTTGGGAAACAGGGGCAAGACGGAGAGATACAGTATAGCCAAGAAAGTGCACGAATGCATGCCAGCTGGACTTCCGACACCTAAAGTTGCAACTTGCTTAGCTGGAAAACTTGTCAGTCCGTCCCTAAAAGAATGACGGTCTTTGGTCACTCCAGTGGACGTTTTTTTTTTTTTCACTGGAAAGCAAGCCTTTCTGGTTGATTATGAGATAGAAGTCTCTCATCATCTAGTTGAAGCCTCGCAATCTAGAGATCTGAAGTCAAGTCAGCATTAGAATGCATCGTTGATTCCTACGTTGATGTGAACTTTATTGGTGCCGTTTGCAATTATTAGTAATGTTTGACTATGGTTTTCTCTTATTTTGCTCACTGAGAGAAACCCACCACCACTACTGCCTATAGAACTAAAGTGATCTTGGTCCATGGATTTTTCCCACAAGACACCGGAGGTGAAGGCGGAGGGAATTCTTCTTCGGTATCATCTTCGTCGTTGCCACCACCACTATCTTCCTTCTTCTAAGGATGGGGTCTTAGTATTGCAAAGTAGTTCATGCAAAGCAGCTATGCTAACGAGATCCTTGTCATTACTAGGGATAGGTCACGGGTGCACAACCAACAGAGTCCTTCAGTGAGTCAGTTTTGATGATTTAACATGTTTTATAGAAGTGGTTGAAGGCTCTTCGTGTACAAATTTAGAGATCTGAATTTTCATTTACTAATTAAGAAGTTTCTTCCGCTACAGCTTGTTCTTTTTCATCTTTGAGATGAATGACAACAACTATGTAATAAGATGGGAAGAGTGGTCGTTACAACATTAATTTTCCCCCTTTCGTTGATCTCGTAACCTAGACCTGCCTTGATCTCGCTTTAGAAATCTCTCTAAAGCATATATTGGTTTGGGTCTGACCTGGCCAACGAGAAGGAATAACGCAAAGACGATGGCGCCAGTGCCTTTGTTGCGTGGGTGGTCAGTGACATTTTCCATCTAGGGTAGTAATAGAAGGGTAAACTTGGTATTTAAAAGAAATTAATGCATTAGTTAATGTTTTTCGTTTGCATCAGTAACGGAAGGAAGGTTTTTGTCGAGTTTCTCAAAAGTTCAAGGGAGGCATTTGTTACAGTGAAATTATAGGGGAGGTTTTTATGATTGTTAGAAACGTTAAGGGAGGTTTTTGTATTTTACCCTATTTTTATATTAAATAGAGTATCTAATATCAAAAAGTTAAGACACTTTGACCCAATTTTTAAGATTAATATCTTTCTTTTATAAAAAGTCACAAACTTATATTTTAATCGTTCAGTCCACCCCTAAAAATCTTACCTTTATCCAAGAGATAGAATGAATCCTGACCGTGGATTGATGCCAAATCTATGAATAGGATGTGGTTTATAAAGGACTACTAGTAGACTAGGAGGTGGTATTCGATTCACAATGCAAACAGTGACCAAAAATTGCAATCTAATCAACAAAATATGTTAACTAAGCATATGGTGTATATGTATAACATTCTATGTACCTACCAAGTTAGTCCATCAAGAATATAACAAGCAAATGTAGTCATCTTCAACCCAACTAGATCTATTTTTATCTTTTCATGAGTTCAATTCAAGAGAAGCAAGGTTCTTTTATGAACAAATTTACATTAGTGTCAAAAAATTAAAAAAAAAAGTCAAATTCGCATTGAGAAGTATTAAATGCATATGCATGGATATAATCGCTACCATCTGGTTCTGGTATGAAATTGTTGATTTCTTACGAGTAGAAAGCACTGTTTTCAAAACTGGACTGGATTGGACTGGACGGTCAGACCAGAAAAATCGGGAATTGGTTACCTGACCAGTTCCATTTTCCTCCAAAACCGTTGATTTTGGTCAGAAAACTGCTGAATCGGCCGGTTAACTGTTCGAACCATTCGAACGGTTTTGACCGTTTTCTAATTTTTTAATTTTTTAATTTTTTTGTCAGAACAAGCCAGTCGTTCGGGTCGAACGGTCAAACCGTTCAAACCGGTAACCGAACCCCTGACCGGTTCAGTCGCCGATTCGCTTTTAAAAACCATGGTACAAAGAAATATTTTAAAACTTTCATTAAAAGAAAAAGGGAAAACTTTTACAGTTACTAAGGTTTTTAAGTGGGGCTTACGTTAATAACGAATTAAGAGTGTCAATGAACTGGGTTGTGTTTGGACCCATTTAAATAAAAATCAATTTGAATGAATTAGACTTCTAATAAAATATATTGAACTGGATTAGTACAGAGTTAATAGTCCAAAGTATTTATTATTGGATTGGACCTAGACCATTTGTAATGGATTTATAATAGATTAGATTGGATTGACCCGATATCTAGTCCATTGACTTTAGATAAAAGTAACAGGTATCAATGAATCAGGTTTGAGTTGGATCTAATCTAAATTAAAAACCAATTTAAACAGTTCGGATGATCTAGACATTAAATTGGACCAGTTCAGAATGGTAAAAATATTCATGAAATGGATAAGACCTGATGCATCTATAACGGACTCACACTAGATTGGAATGGATTGGACCAATATGAATATCCGATTCATTGCACTAGAAGGGAGCAAACCCAAATTGTCATTTATCCCATGGTTTTTAAAACCGATTCAGTGACTGAACCTGTTAGGGGTTTGGTTATCGGGCCGAACGGTTCAACCATTCGAATTGAATGCTCGGCCTGTTCTGATAAAAAAATAAAAACAGTCAAAATCATTCGAACGGTTCAAATAATTAACTGCTCGATTCAGCGGTTCGCTGACCAAAATCAACGGTTTTAGGGAAAAATCCGGTTTTTAAGAAAAACGAAACCAATCATCTGACCGATTCCCGGCTTTTTCGGTCCGGCCATTCGGTCTGATCCGATTTTGAAAACCATGATTTATCCAACGTAAAAGATGAATGGTAGCATGTCAATGGAAAACTAACTTCATGAATAGCCTATTATTATTGTCAAGGAAGTTTCATCTGTCTTAGAATTTTACACGGTGCCAATCGGTTGGTTGATAAGGTTCTGAATACTTGGGATTGAATCCCGCCTGCTGATTGTAGTCTTTGAAAAAAAAGTCTTTAAAATTATTCAACCCTCGATACTTTATTATTCTGTTATGAGCATATTTATGCTATGTTTGGGAGGCTTTTCCTCTACTTCTTAAACAGAATTTTTTTTCCTTGTAAAACGGCTTCTCCAAAGAATTCGTATGGCCCCATGGGAGATGTTTTCAATGCACGGGGAGACGGGCTGTGGGGCTCAATATGTACTGAGCCCATTCCGTCACTTCTCCAAAACTGAGTTTAAATTTCTTAAACTATCTTTATGGTTTAATCTGATTGATTAAGTATATTCTTAATGTTTGAAAATTAACACTACCCCTACTGATTATGATAATTGACTAACTCTACTTTTACCATTATTATCCGTTTACATTCCCGTTAAATGTGATATCATGTGAGTAATATATTTATGAAAATTTTCAAAAATACCCTTTTCACCTCCATTCCTAAAAATACCACATATGTTCCTAAAACCTCTCCGTCACAAACGGTAGAGACAGTGGTCTGTGATAGTGGTCTGAGTGTGAGTTTCGCCCGAAACCAAGACAACAATGGAGATTGATCAGCTTGTTAATCTCCATCTACAGGTAATATTTTCTTTTTCACGAAAAAGAAATTTTACCCAAAAAACCCATTAGTTGTTGTGGAGAGAGAACTGAACAGTTGATCCGAGACAGAAGACGATGAACAGTTGATCTGCCAACTTCCGAGCCCTCTGCAGATGAACAGTTTCCAAGATGGAAGACGATGAACTAAAAACGATAGCATCATCTTAGGCATCAAAGAGCTCACCCTCACCTCTGAGCCCTCCACAGATCCCTGCCAAATCCAGCACCATGCGTCGACGCTCGTCTTCAGTGCCAGTGATCTCTTCCACGACTTTAGCGACGGGTTGGTGTTTCCGCTCGTCTTCAGTGACGTGTTACCAGTGGCTATTAGAAGCAGCCGCTCTTCTTCCGCACTCTGCTCTTATCAGAACTCGTCTTCAGGTTGTCTTCCGCGCTCTACACCAGTAACAAAACCAGAAATATGCTCACCAGTCACCAAAGTTGCTACAATTGCCAAATAGAACCCCAGTACCCCACCAAAGACTCTGGGATCTCCCTATCCTCTGTCAGAATGGATCCCTCAGCTTTACTGGAGTCGCAAATTAATTCGGTTACTAATCAGTCCAAGGGGTCAGAGTAGAGACTGTTAAGGCCAGCACTAAGCAAGTTCTCGATTGCGAGTTTTGCATTCTCTTTGTTGCCTTTGCTTCTCTGCTAGTTGAGACAGTGGCGAGGCTCGGTCCAATCATTGAAGAAGTTGAACAACTCGAAAGACAAGCAAGATTCAGACAGGTAAAGCCTCGTGAAGATCAACAAGAGCAGATTGAAATAGTAGAGAAGCAATCTGCAATCTGCCTCGCCACTGTCTTATTGTCGACTTCAGAGACGATATCCTTCGCACGATTGCAGCTCTTGCTGCTCTTATCGTCGACTTTAGAGATGATATCGTCGGACTTTAGAGATGATATCGTCGGACTTTAGCTGCGACATTGGTCTATTCCCTTGGCATCCCTTGGCCTCCATAGAATGAATGGAGGTGGTTTTAGAAACTAATTGCTGCTCTTATCGTCGACTTCAGTGACGATATCCTTTGCATGGTTGCAGATTAAAAACATGGATGACTGTCACCGACAACAGCGGCAACCACCAACGGATCTCCCCTTCTCCTTTTTTTTTTCCTGTGTGTTTTGGTCGGACCAAACAACAGAGAGCAATAGCAAATCTCCCCTGTTCATGTTGCTGAATTTCTCCGAAAGCCGATGACCACTGCTAACAGTCGAGGGCTACTGAAGTTCATATGTTCTGTTACTTTGTCCGTGAACCCAACAACGATGGGGAAAAAGGAGTGATAGAAAGAGGGGGAGGCCGACGGGGAAAAAGAAAGAAAAGAGAAGTAAGGGTTTTTCCACCACAAGAAACAGGGGTTTAGCATGACCACCGAGTTTATAGTGGATAGAGAGTTGGCGTAATAGTTCGGCTCACCGGCGATGATTGTTGAGCAAAAACAGATCTAAAGGATAAAATAGTATTTTTATCTTTTTGTTAACGGGAAATTAAGGGATAGGTAAAAGAAGTATTAGTCAATTTTCAAAAGGATAGATCTGTTTTTGCTCAATTCGCTAAATGATAAAGATAGTTCAATAAATTTACCCTAAGAAAAATTGTCTAAAAACTTATGACTTTTCACCATTTCTCTTAAATGCATCGTAACTTTTCAAAACGTCCAGTAACCCCATGTCAATAAGCTTTTATTTTTCAAACTCACCATCCGTGAGGTTACCCTTAATGTTCATTAGTAGAAATTATCGACGTCAGCATTAATGCAGTTTTGATGACCAAAAAAACCCCTAAATGGCGAATCAGCCTTATTAAACACAATCTTATGGATAATCTTCGTCATCCCAAACAGCGACGGCGATCAGCGATCTTCCCCTTTCCCTTCTCTCCCCATCATCATTTCTCATTTTTTTCTCTCAGTTTCTCTCTCTCTCTTCCTCACCTCCATCGGGTTGAAATGTATTCGTCTTCAACTTCAAACTTGAACTAGTTGCAGCAGTAAAACTTCTCTCCTATTCTCACTCATCTCCAACATAAATTCAACCATTTTCTTCCCTCACTCTTTCCCTTCACTCCTTCCTTTACCGCTTCAGGCTTCTCCAATCATCCATCAACTTCCCTGGAGCAGAATCTATTGTAGCAGCTGTCGTTCGACTTTCATCCTTAACCGATCGACGGGAACCCAATAACGGTACTGAAGTGGAAACAGGTCAATGTCGGCGAGTGGAGGGAGTGTGGGCGGCAGGTCGGTGCTCGATGGCGTGTGTTGGGGTGGGCAAAGAGGGGGAATTGGTTTGCTGGGCTAACTCCGAGTCGACAGTTCGTGTCGGAGCATGCGCGGTGGGATTGGATGATTAGACCTTGGTGACCGGATCGGCAAGCAGACCTTTTCGAGGGCATCTCTTTGCCTTGTTTCCTTTTCCTGTAAATCCATCTTGCGTTCACCAGGATTTTGAAGCCATTATAATTTTCTGTTCTGTTGAGAGAAAATGTCGTACCTGAGCTAAGGTGAGATAAAGGTGAATCTTGTGAAAGCCAAAATAACAATTGTATTATGTAATCTATGAAGACAAGTTGTGGTATCAATTGCCAAGCGTTCTGGTCTCTCTTGTTCTCGAACAACTCTCGCCATCGCCGGCAGATTCTTGCAGCAACTCGGTGTCCCTTGTAGGATAACTGAATTGAAACCGATTTCTTCACGTAGATTCGGATTCAACTCCATTGCTTCACTCATTTTTTATTTTCCCCCCTCATGTATGACGTATCAATCTTCACTCTTTTGCAACCTTGGTGACCGGATCAGCCTCTCTGGGTGCACCTCAGGGGTCTTCCTCTGGGATGAATGAAGGGCAAATTTGATCTCTCTCCGAAATATCATCGGCGAAACTATTCATCAATTGGGTTTTATTTTAAAATTTGAAGAATAGTGAAGGGTAAATTCAACATTTTGTTTCTTAATGCACTTAAAGGTGATAGTAATTTTCAGAACAGCAAGAGTACTTTAAGATAATATGTAAACAGTAAAAGTAGTTTAAGAAATTTACCCTTTATATAATAACTGAATTTTTATATGATTCATGTTGATGGTGCGCAATCCGGTTGGTCCTAGCTGTCAACGACCTTGCCTCTGAACGGAGCTACAGGGAGCCTGAAACGGAGAAGGTGAGGAAGCTCCGGGGGGAACCTGGTATGAATGCTCCGAAGCTCAAGTTAGAATTCTCTCAAAGGCAAGATAAAACCAGATGGCGCAAAGTTCACATACCTTGTTCTTGGGGGTAGGGAGCCTTTTATAACCACCTCGTACACTCACTCCTAAGCTTTTGTCAGGTCGGGTATGATTACCTCTGGGCTCCTGCCAGTTCGGGTGTCATCCCCTCTGCTGGACAGAACCGCCACTGCTCTCTTTGTCGGAGCCATCTCTACGACTGGCGATGACGGTGGCAGGTGGCCGTTGAAGTGCGGCAGTCAAGCGTCAGATCCCAAGTCAGTCAGGTGCGCCGCCCTTGGATACGGACCTCCTCGGTGTCAGGTATGGTACGTTTGTTCAGTTCGACGTCCTGGAGGCGAAGTGCTGGAGTGGTGAGCGAGGTGAAGTCTTGAGTTCGGATAGGGGAGTGTCCCGAACTGCCATGAGGCGGGTCAGTTCGGGTCATTGCCTTGTGTGAGGCTCGGAGCCTAAGGGAGAGTTCGGGCTCCTTGTAGGGAGCTCGGACTGAGTTCGGACTGCTGGTAGGGAATTCGGACTGCTGGTTCCTCCCTTTGGTGCTCGCGCCCTGGGTGCGTTGTTGTGCCGAGCTGTTTGCCTTTGCCACGTGTTGAGTGATTACAAGGTCGGGCCAAATCTTCCTTCATCAATTGCCCCCACTCCTCGTGCTAAGGGTCTTGCCTTGGCGTGGGGAGTTTGCAAGGTGGCAGGTGGATTTGTCCCGTACTTCGAATCTCGGTTGACTGATAGCGCGAGGTGCGTTGTCAGGGTTTTTTGGGTTTCTTCAAGCGCCCAAAAGGTGGGAAACGCGCTGACCTGCCTACAAATGCTGACAGATGTGACAGCGCACGCTTTATTTCAAAAATTCAAAAAGCGCGCCGCTGGGAGACGTGACAGCAGGCGTCTTTTCAAATTTTGAAAACATGCCGCCGCCGCCTTTAATGTGAGGAGACGTGCGCTGGCGTTCTGTCAATTTCAGAAAGACGTGCGCCGGCGCTCTATCAGTTTTAGAAAGACGTGCGCCAATCACGTCTCGGTCTCAGAGATGTGCGGTCAGCGCGACTGCGGGCCGTCGGATTGACTTTGATCTGTGCTGTTGCTTCTCGGTCACTGTGGGTATAAATAGTGGGGGACCCCAGTCACTTTGTCACTTTTGTGCTTTGCCTCTTGAGCTCGCGTCCAAGTTTCAGCTCGCGTCCAGGCTTTCAGTTCGCGTTCAAGGTTTTTTACTCATTCAAGTTCCCGTAGTCTTGTTCAAGCTTTTTTCCGGGTGAATACCTTCTTGGAATCCACCTTCTTTCCTTGATGTCTAGCTCGGATAGCAAAGACGGTTCTTCAAGTGGGTCAGATGCAGGTTCCACGAACCGAGTTGCATCCCCTGATAGTCCTAGCGAGCCGGAGGTAGAGCTCGAGGAAGAGTTCGAACCTGTAGGTCGAACCGCCTCGGGTAGTTTGGCGTCCACCTCTCGTCGGGGTCGGACGTTAAACAAGTTTGACCCCTCGACCATGACGCCTGAGGGGCTCCAATCCCTTATTACCTATTACCACTTGCCTGGGGAGTACGCTTATTTCATACCTTCGGGTAGCTTTCCTTGGGAACACGGTCCAGATGAGATCGTGATATTCCGGGAGCAGCTCGCTGCGGGGCTGCAATTGCCTTTCCATCCCCTCCTTGTCGAGGTCTTGAATCACTTCGGCGTTACGGTCGGCCAGCTTCACCCGAATTCCATTCGTAATTTGGTGGGGACAATCTCCCTATTTTGCGAACAGGGCTTTCCTTTAGACTTGGAGATCTTCTCTTCCATCTTAATGCTTAAGAAGCAAGCGGGTCTCCTCCCTGGGCGTAGGTGGGCGTATTACCTATCTCCTCGCCCGGGTTTTAATCTTTTACATGAACTTCCTAACAAGGTCCCGGCGTGGAAGCGGGACTACTTCGGGGTGCGAAGTGTGCTGGGGTGGCCGTTTCAGACCGGGTGGGGGATGGCCGCCCCTGACTCCGGTGTTACGCTTGACAAAGAGACAGTGAAGGGCCTCTGGCAATGGGCGCGGCTTGGGCTAAAGTGCCAACAGTATCTGACGGAGGCCAAGCTATTTGCGGCCGGCCTGAGTTCGGGTAGGTTCCTTACTTAGAGGTTCTATTTTGCTCTGTCTCTTGCTTTTTTCTGATGTCGAACTCTTTTTTGCAGGTGTGATGGACTCAGGAAGGACTCGTGGTGGACACTTGTTTCAAGGCATGAAGAGGAGGAAGCGAGTCGCCAAGCGAACTCACATCGAGCTGCCCCGGGATGCGGAGCCCGAGGTACCAAACAACCCATCAAAGGATTTGCCCAGGGAGCCCGAGATGACTCCTCCAATGCAAGAAGCGGCAGGGGGCCTGTATGCTAAGACTACTTACACGGGGGCTCCCACCTACTCTGGTGCTCCTGCTTGCTCTGGGTCTGCTCATACGCGAGCTGGGCCTTCAGGCTCGGGGGGCCTAGGGGAATTCAGGAGTGTGCTGTCGCCGACCCATGCTCTTCAGAAGAGTAAGGAGGACATTTTCCCCGAGGAGGTCGCGGCGTGGACTGATCTCCCTCTGCATCAGGTGGCCTGTCGTGCTGTTACTCATGCCATGGTGGTAAGTCAAACTTTTTATCAAGCTCTTTTGCTTTTATCCTTCTTGCTGTCGTTCATTTGATCACTTGTTCTTTCTTTTTGGTAGGTGAACTCTTCTATTCATGCCTTGGTGGCCCAGGTGGAAAGGAGCTCGAGGCAGGCGCGAGCTGCCGAAGAGGCTCTTCGTGCTGCCGAGACGACTTCCCGAGCTGCTGAGGCGGCTGCTCGTGCTGCAGAGGCCAGGCAAGCAATGTCTCAGAGAGATGTTGAGGCCATGGGAGTTGTAGTGAAGCACATGGCGAACCTGAGGCTGGATTTGCAGCATCAGGTCGAATACCTTCAGGAGGACATTAGGAAGAGGACACAAATCTTTTCTCAAGGTATTGAAGATGCCATGAGAATCCCCCTGCCTCGCCGAGCTTTGACGACCTAATGGTGGACTCGTACCAAAGGGATTTCAAGCTAAGCCGGTGGATGATCCGGAATACATACCCCGAGCTCGATATCAGTGCCATATCCACTTCACGCATAACTCAGGAGATGGCCAATGCTACTGATAGTGAGCCAGATTCCGAGGGCGAGGCAGGGCCTTCGGGTATCGTTGAAGTGCCTTCCGATAATGAAGAAGTAGCTCCGGGCCTATAATTTTTTTTTTTTCGAAATGTACTCCCTTATTTTGAAATGGAATGACTTTTCTTTTGGTTAAGTGTTGGTTGTTCTTTCTCCCGAACTGAACGTATTTGCCGAACTGACCATTCGTCCCAGTCTGTTTCCTGCCTGGGTTACCGCACTTGCGCGACCTGTTTTGGTGTTAACTCTCTGAGATGCCGATGTCCCTATTAGTTCGTTGTCTCTGTTTCGCCTTTGGCTGACTTTTCTTTGCTTGCCTATGCCGAGGTTCCTTCGTTAGCTCGGCATCCTATCCCTTAGGCTTTGGTGGCGATTTTATCCACTTCGCTTGGTGGTCTATAGGTAGTGTCGCCTTAAGTTGACGATGTTCCATGCTCGGGGTACTTGCTTACCCTCTAAGGTTTCGAGCTCGTATGCCCCCCGAGTGCTTTCTTTACTCTGTAGGGTCCTTCCCAATTTGGTCCGAGTTTGCCCACGCCGGGTTCGAGTACCATGATCTTACG
>NW_010729111.1:2020235-2036052 GCF_000365185.1 Nelumbo nucifera | reverse complement strand
TGTCAAGTATAGTACGTTTGTTCAATTCGGCGTCCTAGAGGCGAAGTGCTGGAGTGGTGAGCGAGGTGAAGTCTTGAGTTTGGATAGGGGAGTGTCCCGAACTGCCATGAGGCGGGCCAGTTCGGGTCATTGCCTTGTGTGAGGCTCGGGGCCTAAGGGAGAGTTCGGGCTCCTTGTAGGGAGTTCGGATTGCTGGTAGGGAATTCGGACTGCTGGTTCCTCCCTTTGGTGTTCGCGCCCTGGGCGCGCTATTGTGCCGAGYTGTTTGCCTTTGCCACGTGTTGAGTGATTACGAGGTCGGGCCAAATCTTCCTTCATCACATGTAAAGTTGTAAAAATTATATTGGAATTCAAATGTTAAATTTATAAATTATAATATATTTAAAATTTGAAGTTGGAACTTGGAAGATTGGAACTGAATTAAATACTTTATTAGATAGTATATTTTTGTTCTCGTTCGTTGATTATAATATGTTTTTTCATAAAACCTATTAAAACATGACTTTTATGTATAAACAAAGTTCAAAATATCGATACACCCGATATGCTAATAGGGGCATATTAGGCTATATTAGTACTTTTTTTACTTTTTTTTTTCAAAACCAATTCTGGGGGCCGGTTTAAGGCTCCTCCACCCCCTGAACTGGTCTGGTCAGAACTCCAATACACCCTCTATAGGGACATATCGAGGAGCCCCCAAAATGATACACGCCAACCGATACGAGCTGATACATGTCTATACTTCGAACATTGTGTATAAATAGCTTATTTAGGTCCTATATTTAGTGATATTAATATTTATTTATAATTTATTAAAATATTTATAGCATTTCCACGTGTTTCCATACATATCTTAAATTTTCATCAATATCCATATATATCCAAAGCGTATCTCAATACATCTTCTAAATTTGCCTTTCTGATATGTATAGCATTTCTAACCTTGTTTGAAAGGGTAATTGCTATATAAAAGACATGAGCCTTGGAATATAGTTATGTTTATGTATTTCTCAAAACAGTAACCTCCAAATTAACTCGGGGAATATTTCAATTCTCAACTAGAAAAAACCTGTTGAAAAAATATAGCTAGATCGGAAAAGGGGTTAATGATACAGAAAATGAAAATCCATTCTATACAACTACTATCAAGCATGCCAACGAAAAATTAAACAAAGAAAAAAAAGAATGCTCAATCTATTTGTTGCAATTCTACTCTGTTATCCCAGACGCTGTGTTTTCCAGATCAATTTCTCCCATCCCCGTATCTTCCTCTTCTTCACTGCCTTCATCGCCACTAACTTCTTCATTGTCAAGACGCAATTTAGCCATGTGCTCGGCAAGTAATTTATCCTCACGCTCGCTCACCTACAACAACAGTATACAAGTTTAATCCCATAACATGAAAGAACAAAATTTCGCATGATATAAGCATCTTCAATATTGTATTATGTCCAAATGAATTAAGCCAAGAATTCAATAGTTTTCAAGAAATAAAAAGTAAAAACCACATACATAAACAGCCAAGTATTAAAAGATTCAAGAGAGTGAAGAGATCGGTATTTACAGCTCTAGGTGCTTCCTTCACTACAAGTTTTCCCTTGTGACGCTCTATTTCATCGGTGCAGGCTCTGATTGCATTATTAAGAATTGATATTCCTTGTTCCTGACATCCACAACAGACATGATATGAGATAAGTAGACAACAATGGTGAAGTAAAATAAATAAATAATCATCATATAAGCAACAAGTATAAATGATAACAGCTTTAATTGCACTTTCAGTAATCCTCCAAGGCTACTAGAAAGACACCCTGAGGAACATGTCATACTTTGAGGTGCCTTATGCAAGTACATGTATTTCATACATGAAATGATAAAAGTGAAATAGGACTCCCACCAAAATAAAAGGCATAGTTCCTTTTGGTAACAGTTCAATCTGGATCAAACCATTTGGAATGTAAATGTTCTATAAACATTAGATTTGAGACCTAAGATAAAAGGATTTTAGATTAGGGGGGACAAAAATAATGTCCTCCCTTATATACACTATAATGTCCCAAAATAGATAGAAAGATTTAAAAAATGATTGAAGAGGAACAACCAAAGAATAAGGAAAAATGGGAGAGGAGGGGGAGGAGGTCTGTGGCAACTTAGCAACACACTCATAGCCAGTCTGTGAAGAGACAAAACAAGTCCACCTACTATGTATAAATTATGTGTCTTTAGGTTTCAAATATTTAATAACAAAAATTTTGTAAGCATTTACTAAATAGTCACCTGGTAAATTGTTCAAACAAGTCAAGGGTTCACTGACCAAGTTAATGAGTTTTTAGCATTTAATAGGTCTGGGTTGCAAATTGTTTTCTCCTATCTCCTCCAGGCAACAGGCTCAATAGACTGAAAGTCTGGATCAACGGTGGGTTCAAACACTGAAAACAAGACATTCAGAAAGATGCCAGAAGAATTATCTCTAGCCATGGAAAAGAAATGTATTAGCACAAAATTGTCAAAGAAAGAGATCTCAAGGTCGACCCATACTATCATGGACCATGGGTGAAAATGGATCACGCTCCATTTAGAACCCAGACTTTTACACCTCCAGAATGAAGGCTGCAGTATCATATCCTTCATTTCATCAAGAAAACATGGTCTATCCTGGAAACTGGAATGTTCCATAGACTTTCATCTGCTCTTGCCACACCTAGAATATTCACACTCAAATAATCCTTTTCCTCTATCATGGAAAATACCAATGCTAGTCCTTTCTTCCTAAAGAATACTTCGGCTCTCCATTCACAGTCCAGCACTCCAACTAGAGTTTCACTTTGTTTCAAAAGCATGTGACAAACCAATACTTGGACCTATTGCAGAGGAAAAGAATGAGATGATCATACATTTGACCATATGTCTGTTTCAAGTGCCTTCAGGAAGAAAAAGTCAACCCTTACCTCCTAACCAGGCAATTTTGGCAGTTTTTTCTTGGACTTGGCAGGGATGGCTATTTCCATAGGACAAACTCCATGGAGCATTGAGGACTTGTTCAATCAATGGAGAGGGCAAAGACTTGGATTTAAGGGTAAAAACTACTAGGAGGTCATTACCCATGTCGTGATCGGGTGCACATGAGAAGAAAGAAATAAGAGGATGTTTTAAAACAAAGAACACCCCTTAAGGTTTTAAGAGTTAGGATGCTGTCCATGCTTAGCTCATGGATGCTTCCAACGAAAGGAGTTCAAAGGAATTTCTTACAATGATCTATGAACAAACATATAGAAAATCATTTTATCCTCTCCTATGAACCCTCCTAATAGAGTCCATTCTTCTCCACCAACCACGTATGGGCTTTAGTATGGTGGAAACTCTATCAGGCATGACATTTAGGCCCTTTAGTGGATCCATTATGGATGCAGATTCCATGGGGGCTCATAAAATGATATACAACTTCAGGTCTCATCCCTGGCAATTGAGGCCACTCTAAGAATGCAATTGAGTAGTGACAGAAAGTTGGAAGTAGGCCTCAGAGACCAAAGCATTTTTTCAACCAAATTATATAAATTATGGCTTCATTAAATGGAAGACATAAATGGACCCCAAGAGAGTTCTATTGCCGATATTCTCACCAGATCCGGGATAGAGAGGACCTTTTTTTATATACAAAGACTAACAATTTGCCTGCCTAGCTTTTAGATAAGGAGTGAGTTGTCTTTTTGTTTATATACTGTGCAGACCAGTACTCTCACGTGCACCATTCTATCTTTTTGTTACTTTTTCCTCAAATTTTAACAGGTACTAAGCTTTGTTAACCTTAGTTTGGGATTGGCTTTTTATATGCTCAGGTTGGTTTGGTTGAGACTCTAGGTCAAATGCCAGATTGTGTTAAAATTTGTGGGTTGGGCTTACATTTTGGAAACATAAAAAAGTCATTGGTTTGATGTTAGAGCTTCAGTCAGCATGTCAAAATTCATACTTTTATACATTAGATTTCTTCATTATGCTTTATAATGATATGCATTTAATATTTTGGCAGTAAATAACAATCAAAGAAGTTTTTACAGTGAAAAAGTAACAACATGAGCAACAACCTCTGAAAGAAATCAATACTCTTTTTGTTCAATTTATCCTGTGGTAGTTGCATTTGCATGATTGTAGGCTGCCCATCCTAGAGTCCACATTTTCCTTTTAGATTTAAACTTAGTTCTAAGTTTTAGCTTCAATCCACTAAAGCGCCCACGCGCCCACTCCTACCGAAAAGAACTAGGTTTATTCATTATATATATATATATTATCAAATGCCTATAAGGAAAACTGTTGGTTCTATAATTTTGTTCATTCCTTTCCTTCTTATTATACAGTAACATGGGAATGGCAGGAAGTAGCTCCAACAGTCCAATCCAAACAAAATTGACAAACACAAGTTCCTTTTCACTTGGGCTCCACCCTTTAATTCAGATAGAACCAGACCACATATTGGAACTTAAGTTCACAAAACACACATGCAAACAAAGCAGGGAAGAACAACAACAAAGAGCTGATCAGGCTACCTACTAAAATGGCATCGTAGAAGAAAATCAGTTCTGCATTTGTTTTTGGGCAGCAGAAATTGCATGAATCAAAAGCACACAAAACCATAACAACTGGATTGCAAGGTTTCCACTGACCTTAATGCTAAAAATTAAAGAAGTTTCCACTGACCTTGTCAAGAGTTTGAGTTGTAAGAACATAGAGTGGAGGAGCAACTAGTTTAATCTTCACTGGACAATCAATATTGCCAGCAGCTTCAGCTTTTCGCATGGCCTCCTACAAAATTGAATACAAACATTAAATACAATGTTTAAGGCTAAACAACACATTGGGCAATCTTGGGAAAGAAGTATGACAAAAGATGTGCACAATCAAGACCTTGATGTGCAAAACCCCATCAAACTGAAAACATTTCATTTCAATGTCTGCACGAATCTTCAGTGGTTGAGGAGTCATTCTCCTCCTAATATTTTTTATCAAGGCATCTTTCACCTCATCTGACATAGCAGGCACTACTTTAGTCACCTGTAAGATAAATGAATGGGAAACAAGCTTGAGTATCAACTCAGATAATGACATCTAAATCTCAAGTATACTTTCATTACCTCCTGGCCATCAGGACCAACTTCTTTAATTTCACGAGTGAGCGAATTTAGAACAGAATCAGGATCAGTCACAATTAGCTTAAATGCCTGCTCAAAGAAGAATATTTAGGCTGCCCAACTTCAATATCATGAGCTAATGATCTCTGAAAATTTAAATAGGTTTATAAAATAAAAGCTTTAGGATACAACCTCGAAAGCATGCCCATATTTGCGGTACAATGGCCAGCCAACATGGATATACAGATTCTGTAACAATTAAAGACCAACATTCAGCAAGTGGCGCAGCAGAATAAAATGGATAGAGTCCACAAGCATACCCACAAGTTTTTAGTCATACTACAAAACATAAGGACAAAAAGATATGGTCTGGACTGTTTATGTAAAACAAACACAAAACTTCTTCAATTAGAAGAAAATAAATATCTTGGGATTTCTAAAAATTAGATGCATGGGGCCAAATTATCAAGATTTCTTGGATCCACCCGATAGTAAGAAGAAATTTCATTCCTTTTCTTTTTTATTCTTGAGCATACACAAACTTCCAGGATGGGATACATGCTGCCAAGAGATGAAGACAAACCTCCTATAATGACATATTAAGTCAAAAACTGATGTATGCTGCAAAGAAAAAGGAAAGCACTTCCCAAAAATGATAACTTGTATATATCTAGAGAGAAAAAGAGGTAAGGATGGAAGGGGGAGGGGGGAGGGATAGGAGTAAGGATAGAGAGAGATGGAGACACTCACCGAAAATGATATATGGTGCCAATGAAATCCCTTAGAATGAACTTCTACAGCTAGAAAGAAAGCATGCATGGTATGCAAGCATTCACTTCCCAGGATGACCTTTAAATTACTAAAGCATCCAATGATATCCCTTAGAACCATAACCAAAAAAAAAATTATATGTAGCCAATTCCAACTTTTCCTCAATAAATGAAACAAACACATTAGAAGAAAATTAAAGCTCATCTTACCTCCTAAGTTCACTTGAGGACACAACTCATGACAATCTTAAAACAGCAGTTCCTTTGTTTACTATAATATTCATGATGTATTCCTGCATTTTTTTACTATAATATTCTTTTTTATGCACAATTTGTCTTCCTCAGATCACAAATTAATGCAAATAAGCTCCCTTCCCTGGACTAGCACCCCATCTCTAGTTTAAGGAAGATAAGAACATAAGACTTCTAAATGGGGAAAGCGAAAATGTCATGGTGTTGAGGAATAATGGTTGTATTATTGTAATAGAGTTAAGAGAAAATGGAAGATTTAAAAGAGGAAATGAGTTTGGAAGGTATTCCAGTACTGGAGAAATCCAGTTGCTGCTGCAACTTTTAGCAATGCATGTTGCGATTGTTAACAATACCACTGCCAAACAGCATGAAGGGAGAGAGTCAAGAATAAGAGAAAAAACAATTGAGGAATTACAGTATAACTAGTTTTAATGGGAAAAACATAAGCAAAGCATAGAATTATGGAAGAAAAAAATAAAGAGAAAGAAAGATTGAGAATAAGATCTACAAAGGTATCAAACCGATAAAATGAACAACTTTAATTAAATTATTCACACCACAAATTCTCGTTAAATTGGGCCTTATCTATAAACTAATAAGATATTGTTGATTCACGTCTCTGGACAAATTAAAAGATACGATTTTAATCACTCTAGAACTAAGATAAGACAAGATAATATGGACCCATCAATATACCCTCCAAGACACACTTAAAATAGAGAAACAAATAAGGCCTTAATCCACAACTAATTAGAAGACAATAGGACAACAAAAATCCTAAAACTAATAAGACTACTGAATTCAATTAACTCAAATAAAGTAATTCCCATATCCCAACACAGAATTATACATTTATATTTTGGCCAAAGGTCATTTAACTAATATCTGAATATCATAATCATGAGATTCTCGGTAGGCAATCCTTCCCTCTTTTGTTAATGAAAAGTTAACTTTTCTCAAAAAAAAATCACTGGCCTTTCTGCAAATAAGATATTTCCTTGCATATATGTTTATTCCAAATATGTCCTGCCAGTCAATCCAACTCAACCCAAAACTCTATTAAAACTCCCGGTACCCTCTCTCTGTGCAAAGTGTAAGCTGTTTAGTCAGAGATGGAGGAAATGAAATGCAGTAGCTTTTTTTTTTGAGAAAATTTAACCAAGATTTTTTGAGAATAAATGGGGGGGGACCCCTGCAAGTGACAAAGGAGGAAGCTTGTTGCTATACAGATGCTCCAAATACACACCAAATTTAGCTAGGCCATCTGCAGTATGATTGTATTCCATAGGAATCCAAACTAAGTTAACATTCAATCCATCCAAAGAATCCCAAGCTTCAGTCAGATAGTGATAAAGTCTCCAAGGGCCCCCTTTTTTGTCTCTTAACCATTTTGTTGTATTTGCTGAATCACCTGCAATGATCAAATTCTGAATATCCAAATTCTTAATTATCTTGATTCCGGTGAGAGTATCCATCACTTCAGCCTTTGTGGAGTCGGCCCAACTGATTGGGCCACTAAAATTCCAGTAGATATTGCCCCTTTCGTCCCTTACTATACCACCAATACCTGCAAAGCCCGRATTGCCTAAGGCACAACCGTMAAAATTAAGGGTTATCACACCTTCACTGATGGAAACGGGATGCCTCAAGGGAGTTTGTTGAGGATGAGGCAGAAACAGAAAGGGGTGAATATTTCTAATAATATCATTGATTGAAAGTCCTTTAAATAGATCTGAATTCACCGATCAAAGGATGCAAAGATAGGTAATATCTAAGATTAACTCCTCCAAGGTTCTGCTTTTATTGTCAAAGATAYGRGTRYTTCTTTCATCCCAAACGCCCCACATTACTGCATGAGGCACTGATTGCCAAAAGACTTTACCCCCTTTGCTAAGCCCTATTCCTTGCCATTGATTCAAGTTGTCCATAATGTGTTTTGGAAAAGCCCAGTTGTACCCTGCCATATTCAAGAAATGGGACCATATCATTTGAGTGAAGTGGTGGGTGTCGAATCCAACCAAAGAAAAATGTCCTGCTCAATTTAAATATTTGTATATAGTGATGAGCAAGGTCGTCTCCACAGGGATTGGGTGGATTTATTTCCAAATATACGAAGTAGGGGGTTGTTGAATTAAGGAAAATAAGATGAAATAAAAGAAAATAACAGAAAGCAAGGATCAAATCGATGGGAGATAGCTTCTGGTTGAAGGGACAAGTTCAGCTTTGATTCTTATCATTGATCCTCGATGCAAGGATAAATTCATATGTTTACRAATAAATTGGTTATAGCCATTAAYAAGCTCTAACAGCCAGCCTCTACTCGTATTATTCAACAACAAAAACAAGCTCTTTGATTGCTTCTCTTATTAATAGACAGTCCTGAACAAGCTCTTAGGATTTAATCTATTAATAGCATTAAGAGGGGAGAGACCCAATTCTGGTCAGCGATCTCACAAGCTCGGACCGTTTAAACCARATCATACATTTTCCTAACATAGATCRAAAACTTTTTTGCAATCAATTTCTGTTAGTTGCCACCATGATCAAACCTACCAATCATATACGAAACTGGAGGTTCAATCGGCCATAGATTATTCTAATTGAATGAGCAAGGACGCCTTCTTGCTTAATCAATAAAAATAATCTTCACAGTTAATTGCAGAAAACATATGAATATCCATAAACAATGAACTGAAATAAAAATCAATTAGATCTCACAATGTTTATAGAATCAAAGTTTCCCTAACCTTTCAACCAGAAATTAAAACCTTACAGACACTTCATGATGAAATCGCAGCTTCCAGGTGAGAGGGGGCGAACTCTGCTTCCTCCTCCTTGGTTGTTGATTGCTCTTCTTGAAGGCTGAAGCTCTCTTCGAGGATTTGATGGTGCCTTGGGTGCTAGTCCGCCCCCTTTATATAGACTTAGGAGGGAGTTGTCTCCTGCTCCTCTTAGGAGTTCTTTCTCCATTGCGAGTTTAGTTCTCTAATAGATAATGCCTAGATTAGATCTAATCTACTCCTATCTCTTAACTGGTAATCTTAATCTCTCTTATCTTTCTAGAAATACAGTAGAAAGTTAAATCTGATAGGACTCTTTGATGATTCTTATTCTTGCATGCTAAATTCGTATTGGGCTTCCTCAACGATTTGGGCCGCTGCAAGGCTTCTCTGTGAGCTGGGCTTCTGCTGCGAACTGGGCTTCATCTATGAGTTGCTTAGACTTCGGGCCCGATTTTGACCTCGATGCAGTCCGAATCTATCAAAACTCAAAACATGAAAGTTGTAGAGTTTTTCCTTATCTTTCCAATGCATCTTGAATCATCTCAATCGGAGTCCGGATGGGAGAGTTATGCTCAAATTACCACACGGCACCGAAACTGTGCAAAATTACCCGATTAGCCTTATTTTTCACCTAACGCCTTCTTTCGTGCCCTAAATCAAAATACAAGAATAGTGAGTCCAATTAGGCACTAAATAAGTATAAAAGTCTGAATATTAAGGGATAAAAATATGATAATTTTCATTCCCATCATGAAGCTGCAATGAAGGATGTGATCTACAGATTCACCCTCACTGAGACATAAAATACAAACATGAGGAGAAATGGAGCGTCTTCCCAAAAGCTTTTTCTGAAGGAGATCACAAGTATTAACTTTCTGGAGACAGGCTTCCCATACAAAGAAGCAAACTCTTGAGAGGATGTGGCTGCACCAAATTTTCTTGTAAGGAAAAGAGGGATGCTGATCTTCAGCAGTCAAAGCCCTGAACATAGACTTGGAAGAGAATTCGCCATTTGGGTGAAGGGTCCATATTCGGGTGTTAGAATGAGAGGGGGATATATAGGAATCTTTGAGGGTTTGGATTAAAGCTATTAAATCAAAAATCTCCGAGTCCCTTAGGGGTCTTCTGAGGTGGAGGTTTAAAGAATTCTCGGCAGACTGGTTTGGGAGGCAATCAGAAATAGAGGCTTCTTGGACAAGGGTGAGGTTAAACAGCCTAGGGAAAGAGGCATCCAAGGTAGATTCCCCCCACCAAAGATCTTTCCAAAATTTAATTTTAGAACCATTTCCCACTTTATACCTTATAAAAAGAAAGAAAGAAGCATGAATGGAACATATACCTTTCCAAGGATTAATGGCCTTTATCCTGTTCAAATGGAGATTGCTACCCCACCCGTTTGTATTTTGTCCATATTTACTTGAGATGACAGCAATCCAAAAAGCATTAGGTTCTTTCAGAAATCTCTAGAGCCATTTGCCTAGAAGAGAGGAATTTTTCTCTTTAAGTTGTCCAATACCCAAACCGCCTTCCTCTTTTGGTCTGCATACTTGTTTCTAGCTGACTAAATGGTTTCTCCTATCTCCACCACCTTCCCAAAAAAATTCCTTTGAAGCTTCTCAATATGATTTCTGACTTTGGTCGGAATCTGGAAGACAGAGAGAAAGTAGACCGGAAGATTTGATAAGGAGGCCTTTAAGAGAGTAAGCCTACCCCCTTTGGAGAGATAACACTTTTTCCAAGTCACTAGTTTCTTCTCGCATTTCTCCAACACAGGACTCCGAAAGTTGAGGGATTTTGGATTCCCACCAAGAGGCATCCCAAGGTAGGTAATGGGGAGATTCTCCACTTTGCACCCCAATAACGCTTTGAAATTTTCTAGAAGATCCACTTCCACTGAGTTGATAGCCACAATACTGCTTTTGCAAAAATTAACTCTCATACCAGTGAGAATACAATTAACTCAAATAAAGTAATTCTCCAAGGCAAAAAGAAAACCCCCTTTTTTCTCTTCTATGTTACAAATGAATTATACAAGAAATGTATGAGGTAAGGATTAAAAGAGTCTCTAAAGTCTAAACAAAATAAAAATAACCTAAAGTTACCTACCTTATCTCCAATAACAGCCCAAGTCTCTCATTATAGACCATCCAGTTTATAAGGCTTTTCAGAAAGCCATCACATGAAGAAATGGTCCCTAAGGTTCTCAGGAGACAAAACAGACGAAATAGGTTTCCTAGTTCTCATGTCACATTGATTCAAATGAACATGAGAAAGAAGTAGGGTCCTTAGTTTGGACGGCCTGATCAAGAAAACCATATCATGTCATGTAGTTATAATCACTCGTTGTGTGCTCTTGTTCAACTGATAAAGATATGAAGATCGTTTAACAAATAAAAACTAGGATGTGGTAGGTAAACGAGAGATACCACTCTTATAGCAGCTAATTTTGGATTTGACAGCTAACTACAGGCTTAGAAGGACATGAAAAAATGGTACTTAGGCATGCAGAGCAAGACGAAGAGGTTGTTATGGGCCCGCGCGTAGGATCTCGTCACAGGTCGGTCCACGGGGAGGAAGCCATGCTTTCCCTTGCGTGCGCCCTTGCGTGCAGAACCTATTGTGGAAAACCGAATGGGTGATTTGTCCAAGAGACCACCCGAACTCTCCTAATGGGTGATTTGTCCAAGAGACCACCCGAACTCTCCTAATTGGTGATTTGTCCAAGAGACCACCCGAACTCTCCTTACTCTTCTCTTGACTGGGAAAACTAAATGCCTTTATTTCAATTCGTAGCTCCTCAAATAGGAGATTACAGAAGGAAATTCCTAATTAAACTCAAACTCCAACTTGAAATCAAACTCCTAATTACCTATTCCTAATGGTAACACACTTTTAAGATAAGATAAGGACAAGATAAGATAAGGGATGGTGTAGCTGGCGGCGGGCGGCCCGCTGTGCGTGCTGCTGCCTATCACTGCGCCACAGTGCGCTGCCGGGTGGTGTGTCTATAACAGAGGTCCATATGAAGGACGAAAAGGTTAAGAGTTTCTGCCAAGCACTCTTCGAATCTGAAAGATATAGCTCTGTATCTGTATCAATTAGGGAAGAATGGGCAAAGTGCCTAATATATATTTTGGCAATAATTACCATCTAACAGCTAAGATTCCTTATGCGAAGTACACTACAGCACCGGTTAAAAAAAACAAGTAAACTTGTTACACTAAAAAGAATTGTTTACGAATTAATTAAATCAATTCGACCGAATTGAGCTTCTACTTGAATCTAACAGAATGAGAGCTTCTAAAACTTGAACTAGCTTTCAAATCTGAAAGAAGCATAGCCATCGACAGGCCGGAACTTCAGGATTTGAAACCTTATCCTAACACAAATATCGCAGATATAAGGGCAAAAGAGCATGGATCCATGTACCTCTAAATCAAATTGCATCGTCTCTGCAACATGGCGCATGATGGAATGAACAAGTTTACTCTTGTTATACCTCTCCTCGCATGCCTGAATATCTTCCTCCGACACCCTTCTCTTGCTGAGATCAATATAACCTTTCTCCTTATCAACCCTAAGAACCATAGCCGGCTCTTGTCGTCCTACCTTTATCAAACTGCTCACACTGCGAATCCGACGACGAGAGAGTTCCGAGAACAAAATCATACCCTCTATGTTATTGTACTCAAGAAGAGAAACATAAGCTCCCATATCGGCAATGTTCTTCACTTGAATCATTACCGCCATGTCAACTTCTGGGTACTTTGCTTCGTACATCCGGCAGTCTAAGTTCGGCACATTCGTCGCCATGTCTGAGGAACTAAGCTAGGTTTTCTAGGATTCTAGAAGCAAACACAAAACTAGGGTTTTCGCCTAGAACAAGAATTCAAGGTTTTCTTCTATACGATGTGATGGTTGAAACCTTTAGGCTGGGACTTGAATAAAGCAAAGCTGTGAGCGTCTACGCACTGGTCTAAGAGCTGGAGTCCTACGTGTTTTACGGCCTAGGAAAGAATTATACAAAGACGATTAGACGAAAGATGTTTTTTCTATTTTGTGAGTTGGTATCATCCTCCCATCCATCGGCAACTAAAGTAAGGGTTATCCTCCAAATTACGCGCCAAAATAAATACGTGGAAATAAAACGTCGACAGCAGGATTCGACAAGGTCTTTCGAAGCTTTTACCTAATTAATTTGTGTTTTTCTGACAACACCTAGGAATCCAAATCATCCTGAATTCGTGATTGAACGGGCCACCTTTCAACCATTCCCACCTTTTGATTGCCTTAGTAGAATTGGTTGATATAAATTAATGAACTAGCGGGGATCCGTGCAATGCATAATAAAACAAAATGCAATTTTTGATAAATTATTGTAATTTATTTAGGTTCATATTATTAGATAATTTGAATTAATTATCATCCTAAGTTCTACTAATTTTTGGAATTTAATGGTTATTTTTACAAAGTTATACTAATTTCATCTATTTTATCATATTTTATGGAAATTAATGGTTATTTTCCCTAAGTTCTACTAATTTCTGGTAATTTCTATTATATAATAAATTATGATAATTCTTGGAAAATATAATATTTTATGGAAATTAGTGGTTATTTTTGGCTAAGTTCTACTAATTTCTGGTAATTTATATTATACTAATTTATGAGAATTCTTGGTCAATATATACTTATTTTTTATACTTTTTTATAAGATAGTTTATTGGTCGATTAGTGGAAATTAGTTCTATTATATAATTTCTACTAACTTCTATTATATACTAATTTTTTGGTAAATATATTCTAATGTATTATATTTATTATATGATAGTTTATTGGTAAGTTCTAGTAATTTATCAATTTTATTGAATTTAGTGGCTATTTTTTTGGACATTTCTACTAATTTATGATAATTTTTGGCAAATTATTTTAATGTATTTAGGATTATATTATTTGATAATTTCAAGTAATTATCATCCTAAAGTCTACTAATTTGTGATAATTTCTTTTGATTTATTTTAGTAATTTTTTGTATAAATATTGGTAATTTATGTCTAATAATGGTAATTTCTTTTAAATTATATTTGATAATCTTTATAGTTATTTTACAATTGTTATTGTTACATTATTTGACAATTTTAGGTATAACAGTTATTAAATTTCAAAAAAAAATCAAATAGCACTATTTTTAACTTACAATATGTAACAATCTTCAAAGCACAAAATATATAAATGTAAACCAAAGCAATTCAAGGTTCAAATATTGGCCCATATCGGCCGAAATGTATCATGCCGATGGCTTCCTAATACACCCCTACATGGGTTGTATTGGGTCAGCCACTAGTTCAAAGGGGAGCTAGGCCTTAAATTGGCCCCTTTGAACCGATTTCGAAAAAAAATAAGTAAAAACATAAAAAAAAGGCACCAACACAAGGCGTACTGGCCCGTGTTGATATTTAGAACATTGAAACAATTAATTTAGCTAAATGCAAAAAGCATTTTTAACTAACATTATATAACAACCTTCAAAGCACAAAACCCAAAAATTTAAACCAAAGAAATTCAATAAGCAAAAAGACAAACATTATTTTAATATTTAATAAATAACAGCATTTATCAATAATAGTAAGTAATTATAATATTTTATTAAATAATTAGTAATGATAGTTTTAATAATATTATTTAATTATTTTTAATATAATAGTAATTATTAAATTTATGAATAGGATGTATTAACAATATTCATTAAATTAATAATTACCAAAATTAAATTAAATTAATAGTATTTATCAATAATAGTCAATAATTATAATATTTTATTAAATAATCAATAACAATATTTTTAATAACATTTTTAATTATTTTTAATATAACAATAATTACTAAATTTATTAATAGTATTTATAATTTTAATTTTAAGTAAAATTAAAGTAAATATCTATTTATTAACAATATTTATAATAACAGTAATTATTAATTATAATCACTAATTATATATTTATTAAATTATTGTAATAATCAGTATTTATTAAAATCGGATTAAAATAAATAGATAATAATATTTATCTAAACTAGGTTTATAAATAAAATCGGGTTTGATATTTATAGTCAGTAATAGTTAGTAATTATAATCAGTAATGGTTAGTAATTATAATCGGTAATTAATTTTAATCAATAATTAAATTACTGCCATTTGGCAAAGTTAGTAATTATTTTTGAATCAAAGGTAACTTTTTATTAAAGAAGAAACAAGCAGAAGTACATGAGAGGATGTATTGAAGCCAAGAGAGGCTTGGCCAGCTTACAAAGGCAAACAACTGTCACTAAACAAGAAATCTCTAGAGACCCCTGATTTTGTTAGGAAATTAGCAATAGAATTTTGCTCCCTAGGAATCTAGACCAACTTCACATTCATAGAGTCTAGGATGTCCCTGGCTTCCACTAAAAAGTGGGCTAATCTCCAAGGCCCTCCTTTATCCTGTAACCAAGCTATAACATTTGCAGAATCCCCTTTAATTGTTAAGGAGGATAATCCTAGTTGCTTGGCGAGGCAAATTCCTGTGAGTGCTGCCAAAACCTCAGCCTTTGTGGCATCAGCCCTCTCAATCGGACCATTGTAAGCCCAGCAAATATTCCCCCTTTCCCCTTGAATTACACCCCCAATTTAATGGAGATCGAGGTGCTGGCCAAATGGCTTAAGCTAATATTCCCAAATATTCTCAAGATCCTTTGCAAGGAATCGGTGGTCCAATGACTAGGGCAAGRACAAAGAKGATGAAAGAGRYTTTACAAGGCTTAATCATGGAAGTGCATGACAAAGAGGCTATTCTAAAAGATTCTAAGACTGTTCTAGAAGTTTCCAAAGCTTCACCAAGGATAATCACCTATC
>NW_010729111.1:1908299-2017505 GCF_000365185.1 Nelumbo nucifera | reverse complement strand
GCTGTCAGAATGAGAGGGGGATATATAGGCATCTTTGAGGGTTTGGATTAAAGCTATTAAATCAGAAATCTCCGAGTCCCTTAGGGGTCTTCTGAGGTGGAGGTTTAAAGAATTCTCGGCAGACTGGTTTGGGAGGCAATCAGAAATAGAGGCTTCTTGGACAAGGGTGAGGTTAAACAGCCTAGGGAAAGAGGCATCCAAGGTAGATTCCCCCCACCAAAGATCTTTCCAAAATTTAATTTTAGAACCATTTCCCACTTTATACCTTATAAAAAGAAAGAAAGAAGCATGAATGGAACATATACCTTTCCAAGGATTAATGGCCTTTATCCTGTTCAAATGGAGATTGCTACCCCACCCGTTTGTATTTTGTCCATATTTACTTGAGATGACAGCAATCCAAAAAGCATTAGGTTCTTTCAGAAATCTCTAGAGCCATTTGCCTAGAAGAGAGGAATTTTTCTCTTTAAGTTGTCCAATACCCAAACCGCCTTCCTCTTTTGGTCTGCATACTTGTTTCTAGCTGACTAAATGGTTTCTCCTATCTCCACCACCTTCCCAAAAAAATTCCTTTGAAGCTTCTCAATATGATTTCTGACTTTGGTCGGAATCTGGAAGACAGAGAGAAAGTAGACCGGAAGATTTGATAAGGAGGCCTTTAAGAGAGTAAGCCTACCCCCTTTGGAGAGATAACACTTTTTCCAAGTCACTAGTTTCTTCTCGCATTTCTCCAACACAGGACTCCGAAAGTTGAGGGATTTTGGATTCCCACCAAGAGGCATCCCAAGGTAGGTAATGGGGAGATTCTCCACTTTGCACCCCAATAACGCTTTGAAATTTTCTAGAAGATCCACTTCCACTGAGTTGATAGCCACAATACTGCTTTTGCAAAAATTAACTCTCATACCAGTGAGAATACAATTAACTCAAATAAAGTAATTCTCCAAGGCAAAAAGAAAACCCCCTTTTTTCTCTTCTATGTTACAAATGAATTATACAAGAAATGTATGAGGTAAGGATTAAAAGAGTCTCTAAAGTCTAAACAAAATAAAAATAACCTAAAGTTACCTACCTTATCTCCAATAACAGCCCAAGTCTCTCATTATAGACCATCCAGTTTATAAGGCTTTTCAGAAAGCCATCACATGAAGAAATGGTCCCTAAGGTTCTCAGGAGACAAAACAGACGAAATAGGTTTCCTAGTTCTCATGTCACATTGATTCAAATGAACATGAGAAAGAAGTAGGGTCCTTAGTTTGGACGGCCTGATCAAGAAAACCATATCATGTCATGTAGTTATAATCACTCGTTGTGTGCTCTTGTTCAACTGATAAAGATATGAAGATCGTTTAACAAATAAAAACTAGGATGTGGTAGGTAAACGAGAGATACCACTCTTATAGCAGCTAATTTTGGATTTGACAGCTAACTACAGGCTTAGAAGGACATGAAAAAATGGTACTTAGGCATGCAGAGCAAGACGAAGAGGTTGTTATGGGCCCGCGCGTAGGATCTCGTCACAGGTCGGTCCACGGGGAGGAAGCCATGCTTTCCCTTGCGTGCGCCCTTGCGTGCAGAACCTATTGTGGAAAACCGAATGGGTGATTTGTCCAAGAGACCACCCGAACTCTCCTAATGGGTGATTTGTCCAAGAGACCACCCGAACTCTCCTAATTGGTGATTTGTCCAAGAGACCACCCGAACTCTCCTTACTCTTCTCTTGACTGGGAAAACTAAATGCCTTTATTTCAATTCGTAGCTCCTCAAATAGGAGATTACAGAAGGAAATTCCTAATTAAACTCAAACTCCAACTTGAAATCAAACTCCTAATTACCTATTCCTAATGGTAACACACTTTTAAGATAAGATAAGGACAAGATAAGATAAGGGATGGTGTAGCTGGCGGCGGGCGGCCCGCTGTGCGTGCTGCTGCCTATCACTGCGCCACAGTGCGCTGCCGGGTGGTGTGTCTATAACAGAGGTCCATATGAAGGACGAAAAGGTTAAGAGTTTCTGCCAAGCACTCTTCGAATCTGAAAGATATAGCTCTGTATCTGTATCAATTAGGGAAGAATGGGCAAAGTGCCTAATATATATTTTGGCAATAATTACCATCTAACAGCTAAGATTCCTTATGCGAAGTACACTACAGCACCGGTTAAAAAAAACAAGTAAACTTGTTACACTAAAAAGAATTGTTTACGAATTAATTAAATCAATTCGACCGAATTGAGCTTCTACTTGAATCTAACAGAATGAGAGCTTCTAAAACTTGAACTAGCTTTCAAATCTGAAAGAAGCATAGCCATCGACAGGCCGGAACTTCAGGATTTGAAACCTTATCCTAACACAAATATCGCAGATATAAGGGCAAAAGAGCATGGATCCATGTACCTCTAAATCAAATTGCATCGTCTCTGCAACATGGCGCATGATGGAATGAACAAGTTTACTCTTGTTATACCTCTCCTCGCATGCCTGAATATCTTCCTCCGACACCCTTCTCTTGCTGAGATCAATATAACCTTTCTCCTTATCAACCCTAAGAACCATAGCCGGCTCTTGTCGTCCTACCTTTATCAAACTGCTCACACTGCGAATCCGACGACGAGAGAGTTCCGAGAACAAAATCATACCCTCTATGTTATTGTACTCAAGAAGAGAAACATAAGCTCCCATATCGGCAATGTTCTTCACTTGAATCATTACCGCCATGTCAACTTCTGGGTACTTTGCTTCGTACATCCGGCAGTCTAAGTTCGGCACATTCGTCGCCATGTCTGAGGAACTAAGCTAGGTTTTCTAGGATTCTAGAAGCAAACACAAAACTAGGGTTTTCGCCTAGAACAAGAATTCAAGGTTTTCTTCTATACGATGTGATGGTTGAAACCTTTAGGCTGGGACTTGAATAAAGCAAAGCTGTGAGCGTCTACGCACTGGTCTAAGAGCTGGAGTCCTACGTGTTTTACGGCCTAGGAAAGAATTATACAAAGACGATTAGACGAAAGATGTTTTTTCTATTTTGTGAGTTGGTATCATCCTCCCATCCATCGGCAACTAAAGTAAGGGTTATCCTCCAAATTACGCGCCAAAATAAATACGTGGAAATAAAACGTCGACAGCAGGATTCGACAAGGTCTTTCGAAGCTTTTACCTAATTAATTTGTGTTTTTCTGACAACACCTAGGAATCCAAATCATCCTGAATTCGTGATTGAACGGGCCACCTTTCAACCATTCCCACCTTTTGATTGCCTTAGTAGAATTGGTTGATATAAATTAATGAACTAGCGGGGATCCGTGCAATGCATAATAAAACAAAATGCAATTTTTGATAAATTATTGTAATTTATTTAGGTTCATATTATTAGATAATTTGAATTAATTATCATCCTAAGTTCTACTAATTTTTGGAATTTAATGGTTATTTTTACAAAGTTATACTAATTTCATCTATTTTATCATATTTTATGGAAATTAATGGTTATTTTCCCTAAGTTCTACTAATTTCTGGTAATTTCTATTATATAATAAATTATGATAATTCTTGGAAAATATAATATTTTATGGAAATTAGTGGTTATTTTTGGCTAAGTTCTACTAATTTCTGGTAATTTATATTATACTAATTTATGAGAATTCTTGGTCAATATATACTTATTTTTTATACTTTTTTATAAGATAGTTTATTGGTCGATTAGTGGAAATTAGTTCTATTATATAATTTCTACTAACTTCTATTATATACTAATTTTTTGGTAAATATATTCTAATGTATTATATTTATTATATGATAGTTTATTGGTAAGTTCTAGTAATTTATCAATTTTATTGAATTTAGTGGCTATTTTTTTGGACATTTCTACTAATTTATGATAATTTTTGGCAAATTATTTTAATGTATTTAGGATTATATTATTTGATAATTTCAAGTAATTATCATCCTAAAGTCTACTAATTTGTGATAATTTCTTTTGATTTATTTTAGTAATTTTTTGTATAAATATTGGTAATTTATGTCTAATAATGGTAATTTCTTTTAAATTATATTTGATAATCTTTATAGTTATTTTACAATTGTTATTGTTACATTATTTGACAATTTTAGGTATAACAGTTATTAAATTTCAAAAAAAAATCAAATAGCACTATTTTTAACTTACAATATGTAACAATCTTCAAAGCACAAAATATATAAATGTAAACCAAAGCAATTCAAGGTTCAAATATTGGCCCATATCGGCCGAAATGTATCATGCCGATGGCTTCCTAATACACCCCTACATGGGTTGTATTGGGTCAGCCACTAGTTCAAAGGGGAGCTAGGCCTTAAATTGGCCCCTTTGAACCGATTTCGAAAAAAAATAAGTAAAAACATAAAAAAAAGGCACCAACACAAGGCGTACTGGCCCGTGTTGATATTTAGAACATTGAAACAATTAATTTAGCTAAATGCAAAAAGCATTTTTAACTAACATTATATAACAACCTTCAAAGCACAAAACCCAAAAATTTAAACCAAAGAAATTCAATAAGCAAAAAGACAAACATTATTTTAATATTTAATAAATAACAGCATTTATCAATAATAGTAAGTAATTATAATATTTTATTAAATAATTAGTAATGATAGTTTTAATAATATTATTTAATTATTTTTAATATAATAGTAATTATTAAATTTATGAATAGGATGTATTAACAATATTCATTAAATTAATAATTACCAAAATTAAATTAAATTAATAGTATTTATCAATAATAGTCAATAATTATAATATTTTATTAAATAATCAATAACAATATTTTTAATAACATTTTTAATTATTTTTAATATAACAATAATTACTAAATTTATTAATAGTATTTATAATTTTAATTTTAAGTAAAATTAAAGTAAATATCTATTTATTAACAATATTTATAATAACAGTAATTATTAATTATAATCACTAATTATATATTTATTAAATTATTGTAATAATCAGTATTTATTAAAATCGGATTAAAATAAATAGATAATAATATTTATCTAAACTAGGTTTATAAATAAAATCGGGTTTGATATTTATAGTCAGTAATAGTTAGTAATTATAATCAGTAATGGTTAGTAATTATAATCGGTAATTAATTTTAATCAATAATTAAATTACTGCCATTTGGCAAAGTTAGTAATTATTTTTGAATCAAAGGTAACTTTTTATTAAAGAAGAAACAAGCAGAAGTACATGAGAGGATGTATTGAAGCCAAGAGAGGCTTGGCCAGCTTACAAAGGCAAACAACTGTCACTAAACAAGAAATCTCTAGAGACCCCTGATTTTGTTAGGAAATTAGCAATAGAATTTTGCTCCCTAGGAATCTAGACCAACTTCACATTCATAGAGTCTAGGATGTCCCTGGCTTCCACTAAAAAGTGGGCTAATCTCCAAGGCCCTCCTTTATCCTGTAACCAAGCTATAACATTTGCAGAATCCCCTTTAATTGTTAAGGAGGATAATCCTAGTTGCTTGGCGAGGCAAATTCCTGTGAGTGCTGCCAAAACCTCAGCCTTTGTGGCATCAGCCCTCTCAATCGGACCATTGTAAGCCCAGCAAATATTCCCCCTTTCCCCTTGAATTACACCCCCAATTTAATGGAGATCGAGGTGCTGGCCAAATGGCTTAAGCTAATATTCCCAAATATTCTCAAGATCCTTTGCAAGGAATCGGTGGTCCAATGACTAGGGCAAGAACAAAGATGATGAAAGAGATTTTACAAGGCTTAATCATGGAAGTGCATGACAAAGAGGCTATTCTAAAAGATTCTAAGACTGTTCTAGAAGTTTCCAAAGCTTCACCAAGGATAATCACCTATCTTTATGTGCAAGACAATGTACAAGGCTTAGATCTTGAACAACAAAGCTTGGAATCAATGACATAAGACCAAGGCGCATGGACATGATAAGAAAAGGCCCAATCCGCATGCTAAGATGTATTGATGGGTTTGTTTTTGTCTTGTTTTGTTTTACTTTGACTTTTCTATGCTTAGTTGTCATTAGTTGTAGTCTTTTAGAATGATTCCTTTATCAAGGCAGATTTGTTTTCCTAAATTAAAGGGATCATCATTAGATTAGGTGTTTCCTTATAAGATAATGATGTTTACATGCCTATATAAAGGCTACAATTATGTAAAACGAGATCATCAATAATATAGAGGTATTTTCAGCAAGCTTAGCTTTGCCTTCTTGTGTTCTTGATAGAATAGAATATCTTGACTCATCAAGGGAGTGATCAACCTTTGTGGTGTCTTCAAGATTGGATTCTTTAGGGACTTAGTTTCCTTAAGGTTCTAATCTTATCAACTACAACTTGTTTTCTAGCTTCTGAATGTGCATAACAACTTGATTCAAGAGTTCCTAGAGCAAGTCGTCTAATGGGGTTCTTATCACAATTCCTGCTTGGCTTGTGGAACCTTGGGTGCTACTGTCAAAGTTTAGAACCGTTCCTCCCCCTTCTCTAGGAGCCTATCTTATAGTCCACTCAGAAATTGGAGAGGAGTGTAGGATTTCCGGTAGGTTTCTCTGGAGATCATTTAGGGAGAGCCCCTTGAACACTTCAGAGTTAATTACCCAAAGATTGCAGAGATGTGTGATGTAGGAAGTTAGATCTTCAATATTTCTAGCTTTATTTTCAAAGGTTCTAATGTTCCTTTCTTCCCAAATACCCCACAAGACTGCATGGGTCACTGTATTCCAGTAAAATCTTCCTCTTTTTCCAAGCCTTCTGCCTTGCCATTGCAACAAGATGTTCACCACCCTCTCCGGGAACACCCAGTTGTAACCCACTAGGTTTAGGCAGAAGTACCAAACCTTTCTAGTGATCGGGCAGTGGAGAAGGATGTGGTCCGTTGTCTCCCCATCACCAAGACAAAGAGGACAAACATGAGGAGAGATGCATAATCTTCCTTTAAACTTTTTCTGCAGCAACTCGCATGTGCTTATTCTCTTTAAACAGGCCTCCCACACAAAGAAAGAGACTCTACGGGGGATGTGTGGTCTCCATACTTTCTTAGTCGGAAAAGGAGGTCTTAGGTCTTCTAACACTAGAGCCTTGAAGGAGGAGTTAGAGGAGAACTTACCAGCAAGGTTAGGTTTCCAAATTCTTTCGTCAGGGGTAGTGGGAGAGATGTAGACCTCATCAAGGGAGTTTAGCAAATTAGCTATATCAATAATTTCTATTTCCCTTAGAGGCCTTCTCAGGTTTAGGTTCCAGGTTGTTCCAAAGGGTGAGGGGTTGAGGCTAGAGGCAACCGTGGCTTCTTTGGAAAGGGACAGGTTAAAGATTCTAGGATAGGAGTTAGCGAGGGTGTCCTCCCCTCACCACAAATCAGACTAGAATTTGATTCTATTACCATTCCCTACCTGGTATCTAACAAAAACAAGAAAAATATCATAGATAGAAGTAATACCTTTCCAAGGGTTTGATGCTTTGACTTGGTTCAAGTGGACCTTGCTATCCCAACCGTTGGCATGTTTCCCGTACTTGCTCTTGATGATTTTTGTCCACAAAGCTTCCATCTCCAAGGGATATCTCCAAAGTCATTTTTTTCAAGAAGGGCCAAGTTCCTTTCTTTAATATGTCCTAGTCCCAAACCACCAACTTCCTTTGGCTTACAAACCTACTTCCAGCTTACTAGATGACACTTGTTTTTACCACCCCCTTCCCGAAGGAAATCCCATTGTAGTTTTTCAATCTTGCTTTTTACTTTGCTTGGGATTCGGAAAACCGACAAAAAGTAGGTTGGTAGGTTAGCGAGGGAAGCCTTAATTAGTGTGAGTCTTCCACCTTTTGAAAGAAAGCTTTTCTTCCATGTGGCCAATCTTTTCTCACATTTTTCCACTACCGGGTCCCAAAAACTTTGACTTCTCGGGTTCCCCCCAAGAGGCATTCCCAAATAGATGATAAGGAGCCTCTCCAACTTACACCCCAACAGCTCTCTATACCTCCAATAGAGGTTCACCAACATTCAGCCCCACAATGTTGCTTTTAGAATAATTAATTCTGATTCCAGTCACCATCTCAAAACTCTTTAGCACACTCTTTAAGATGGAAATGTTCTCCCAATCTGCCTCCAAAAAAAGAATAATATCATCTGCAAACATCAAGTGAGAAATTGGAACTGCCTCCCTATCTATCTCAAAACCTTTTAGCAAATTTAACTCCCTCGCTTCCTTTATCAAGTAACTCAGTACACCCGCCATTAAAGTGAAGAGTAGAGGGCACCCTTGTCTCAAGCCCTTGTTTGCATTAAAGTAACCAGTAGGTTCCCCATTAATTAGGACTGAAAACCAAGCAGAGCTAATACACCCTTTTATCCATCTCATCCACCTTCTCCCGAAACCTCTCAAGCTTAGGATCTCTAACAAGCAATCCAAATCCACTTTGCCATAGGCCTTTTCAAGGTCCAACTTGATTGCTACCCCTGGCTTGCCACTGTCTTCTCTCTTCTACACATTCATTGGCCACTAGAATGTTGTTAGTAATTTGTCTTCTTTACACAAAAACAAATTGATTGTTTGAAATTAGATCATTCAACACTTCCTTTAGTCTAGTCGTCAAAACTTTCGCTACTATTTTGTATAAACTTCCCACCAAACTAATAAGTCTGAAATCCTTAACTTCTGAGGATCTCTCTTTATTTGGCACTAGGGTGATGAGTGTTGAGTTGTTACCCTTATTCATAATGGCTGAAAGGTAGAAGTCTGCAAATACCTCCACTAGATCAAATTTGATTGTGTCCCAACAAAGTTGGTAGAAAAGAATAGGGAACCCATCCGGTCTAGGAGTCCTATCACCGTCCATCTTAAAAATTGCTTCTTTAATCTCTTGTTCTTCAAAAAGTCTTTCTAGCCACACATTTTGTCTTCAGACAATCTTGGGCCTTCCTATCTGTTCAGAGGAATTCTGTTACTACCATCCTTTGAGTAGAGCCCTTTGAAAAACTACACGATGACTATTGAAATTTCTTCCTTGTCTTCTACCTTTCTATGCCCCATCCTCAGTTTTGAGATGTAATTCTTTTTTCTTCTCCCTAAAGCATAGTTATGGAAGAACTTTGAGTTATTATCTCCCTCCTTCAGCTATCTCACTCAAGACCTTTGTCTCCAATAGATTTCCTCCCTTATTATAATTTTCTCCCACTCCCTTCTAATAACTTCTCTTCAACTTCTACCTTTTGCATTCAAATTCCTTGTTTGCTCTCTTTGATCCAAATCATCAATCTCTTGAAGTTAGTAATTATAATTGATAATTAATTATAATCAATAATTAAATTACTTCCATTTGGTGAAAGGAGTGATCTCCCCTTTCGTATTAATATATATATATAAGATCAGCCCACGGGCATTTTTTAAACATAAAAAACAAGGATGATATATATTAAAGAAAAAACTGAAAATTTATTTTATAATGATCAGTGAGAGATAAAATAATTTGTCAAGTGAAAGTTGATAGGGTTTTCACATGTTAATTATCTATTACTTATCAATTAGATAACTTAATTGTCTATTTTTAATAAGGTTGCAACTTGGGCTGGGTTGGGTTGATGCTCGGGTTAGGGTTAGGGTTGAAATTTATGAACCCGACTTTACTTCGGATTGGGTTAGGGTTAACACCTCGAGCAACCCGACCCAACTCGAACCTGAATCTATAGTACATATCATATATAAATATATGTTATATAATATATATAATTATATCATACATTGATTTGTTTAGATGCATGATAGTTGTATAGCCCCCACCACATACTATCATTTATTTCTTTTAAGATAATCGCTTCACTTAATCCTAATTGGAAACACTAAAACTTTAATAACATATTTTATGTTTTTGAATATTTTATTCCTTATTTCCTCCTTGTTGCTTGCCACCCATGCTTGTTGCTTATAAAAGATCTATTATAAGTCATAACTCATAATAAACTATAGTCATTTCAAACACTTCTTTTTTTTCTAAGTTTTGTATTTAGATAACCAATAAAAATATCAACAAACAAATACTAATAAAACATAGGATTAATATATGTAGTGAAAGTTGAGTTAAGATATTAGATTAAGAAGTTCTTCAAGATTAAGAAGGTTGGGTTGGGTTGGAGGTATTTAGTTAGGGTTAGGGTTGGGGTTTAGAACTTAGAGTTGGGCTAAGGTTGGCCTCAACTCGACCTAACCCAGTCCGACTTGCAGCCCTAATTTTAACCCATGCAAATGTGAGAAAAGAAAGAGGACTTTACTTTTTAACATGTGGTTTGCAACTGCAAGGGTTGCTCACAAACTTATGAATATTTATAGATCCACACCAATCTCTTAATGTAATAACTACATAGCAAAAAGCATTTTCTAAGGTTTTTGATTAATTTACAAGAAGTTGAATGAATTACAAAAAAGATAAATGATGCAATCATCTAAATTTAAAATTAGAAATCTTAATAAAAATAATTCATCTTCCATAATTAGGAATCATGACGGGAAGAAAGAGTCATAGCTTTGAGGTCGAGGTATTTGTTCTTAGATGATTGTGTAGGAGATTTTTTGAGTCGCAATCTCGTTGTTCGTAAGGCTCAGTTTGGAAAGAGTACAAATACAAATATGTATAGTACAAATACATGCAAAATAATACAAAATACAAGTTTCTTCACTCTAGATATTTGTATTTGTGCTCCTTCCAAATTGAGGCTAACCTGCGGAGCACTCATCAAATAAGGCCATGTTTGGTTCAATTCTCATTCTTACCCAAGATGAAATTCTAAAATGGAAAAGAATGGGTAAAATAGGCAGAATGAGAAAATATTGCTATGAACCAAACACTTTTTTCCTAAAAGTGAATTCTTTTTAGACTGTCAAGTGTCCTATGTTGCTCATTTTAATTATTCAAAAAAAAACTGTGTCGATATTCACAAACCACCAGCTTAGGTCTCCAATAGTTGATGTTTACCAATTGGCATAGATGTTTTGTAAAAGTACTTTCGTAAAGTGCTTTTGTAAAAGTACTTTCGCAAAAATACTTTTATAAAAGTACTTTTGTAAAAGTGTTTTTATAAAAGTTCTTTCCTAAAAATGCTTTTGTACTTTCGTAAAAGTGCTTTCATAAAAGTATTTTTCTAAAAGTGCTTCCATAAAAGTGCTTTCGTAAAAATACTACCATAAAAGTACTGTCGTAAAAGTACTTTCATAAAAGAAATTTCGTAAAAATGCTTTCGTAAAAGTACTTTTGTAGAAGTGTTTTTGCAAAAGTACTTCCATAAAAGTGTTTTTTATAAAAGTACTTTCGTAAAAGTACTTCCATAAAAGTACTTTCTTAAAAGTGCTTTTATAAAAGTACTTTTGTAAAAGTGCTTTCATAAAAGTACTTCCATAGAAGTGCTTTTATAAAAGTACTTTTGTAAAAGTGTTTTAGTAATGTACTTTTATAAGTGTTTTCATAAAAGTACTTCCGTAAAAGTGCTTTCACAAAAGTACTTCCATAAAAGTTCTTTTATAAAAGTACTTTCGTAAAAGTACTTCCACAAAAGTGTTTTCCTAAAAGTACTTCCATGAAAGTGCTTTTATAAAAGAACTTTTGTAAAAGTGCTTTCATAAAAGTTCTTCCATAAAAGTGCTTTCGTAAAAGTGTTTTCATAAAAGTGCTTTTGTAAAAGTGCTTTCATGTAAAAGTGCTTTCGCAAAAGTAAACAACTAAACATCTATGGTAACAGTTCTATACGTAGAGTTTCCTCAAAGAATGAAATGAACAATATGGGGCATGATTATTTTTCATGTTGCAGGCTAGTCTATTAACAAAGCCTCTGAAAAGTTCAGATTTTGTTTTATTTGGACTATGAAGCTTAGAACAAAGCAATAAAAAGAAATACCCAAATAGAAGCAGTGGTTAAACTGTTTTCTAGGTCCAACTTCGTACATCGATTAAACAACTAAATTTGTAGGAAACATAAACTGAAAGAAACAACTAAAATTACAACTCTCTAATTGGCATGGTTCAACCTACCGACTGAGCTAAGCTATGAATTAAAGATAAGTGCAACAGAATTATGAAGGCTTGAAGATTAAACAAACAAAGCCTTGAAGCATTGTCTTCTTCACAAGGAATATTGGTTTCATGCAAAATTTAAACCTGTTACTCCAGAATGTTATGGCCCATTAAAAGTGAAGAATGTTGCAGGGTGGGAGAAGTAAAAAAGCAATCCCTAAAGCTCAGTTTGGAAGGAGTACAAATACAAATATGTAGAGTGCAAAATCTTGTATTTTGTATTATTTTCTATGTATTTACACTGTACATATTTGTATTTGTACTCTTTCCAAACTGAGCCTAAGCAATAGGCGGACTCGAGGAACAGAAGTTTTTCCATATGCAAATTTAAACCCTTTGTAAACTGTCCAATAATCATTGGAATTGGGCCTAGGAACGATGCAAATAACAGGGGGTTCTCACTGTAAGCACGGCCATGGCGTTGAAGACACTGAGCCCACCAACAGTGAAAGTGATGATGCTAGCATCAACCCCCTCGTTGCTTCAAACAATAATGAAAGCGTAGAAAAAACAGATCAATAAGCGAGAACATCTCGGCATTTTCATCATAAAAGTCGAGCAATTTGAGAAGTATAAGGCATCCGAGAGCTAACAAATTTTCAAGGAACAGACAATTGTAATTTTTTCATAACTATAAATTTAATAAGCCATTATTTTAACCGTGTCAATGCAAGATCATTTTGACTCTGTTCACACACCATGACCAAGCAATATATTACTAATGCCACTACAATCTATACCACCACACCATTCTTCAACACCACATACTCCAGTTTGTAATTTGTATACATGCAGCTTCTTACTATGAGTACGACGGATCAACTAAATGATGATGCGGAACCCCATAACTTTTTATGCTGTACTTTCCATCTGGCGCCTCCCTGGGCCTACTTCTGCCCAAGCTCTTTTTGTTGTATCTTCTGCCTCGCAAACTCGAGGGGCCGGGTCTTCTTTCCCCATTACAATGATCTCATGAGACCGTGCCAAGCAAGCCTTGGGAACAGCAGAACCTTTATATGCCTTGCATACATAGGTTATATAGTTCTCATAATCCTACAACCAAACAAACAATGTCATTTACATGATACTTTCTCCACGGTCTGAATTGCATCTCAACTTTCCTTCTTTAAATGGAATTTAATTGTTTATGGCCTTGAGAACAGAGGAGAAAAATGAAAAAAAAAAAAAAAAATCAGCAGGTAAGAGTATAGAGTTAAAAAGTAAAATGCAGCACCTACCACTACCATATTTACATGGTTACCGGGAACTTACCTCATAAAGTGGTTGTCCATCCACAACCACCCAAGGCACATATTTATGAGGAGGCTGAAGAGCATCAGTTTCTGCGGCATATCGTAATTCAAGCTGCAATTCAATTATAAACTTGATGTCATGCCGTGGTGGAACATATAAGAGGAAAGAATTTACATAGTACAAACATAAATAGATAAATAAGCTAAAACTCCAAACTGATGCTTTTGAACAAGATATCCAAGTATAAGTTGACAATGCACAGCCATGGCCTTGCAACAGCCAGCAGCCTAAAGGAAAATATTCATTCCAATTTTATCAGATGTCTCTGAAGAGACAAAGGAAATATTCAGGGGGTGCGGAGTTGTACCTGTCTGACACACACAAGCATGCATAATGATTAATTCTTAAGCAGATTTTCCAACTTATTTTACACTTACAGTTCAAAATGGGTTCCAGCACTTCACTTTGACATTACATATTCATGCATTGTCCAGCCATGTCTAGGTAGCATACTTTCTGATGTAATACAACAAAAGCCATCGGATTTTATCTCACTCAACCCCAACAAATTTATATGCTTACCTACAAAAACTTTTGTATGGTTGAAAGTGAAAAACAATTCATCAAGTTATGCACTTGCTATAGATTCCACCACATCTAGTGTTGAGTAGGTTAGTTTTTCCAGGCATTTGGAGTTCCAAAAACCACTGTATTATTTTCCATATAAATAGATTGTTTACTAGCCATCACCTTCCATATCTCAAAGAAACTTTGCCCAGTTCCAGTGTCATGGCCCAACCAACATGAATAGTGCAAATAAACAGGTCATAGACTAATGCTATATTAGCAATTCATAGATCTGCTTCCAAACCACTGTATTATTTCCCATAGTGTAGATCTATGGAAAATTGGTAGAAAATAGGCAATGCAGAACTCTTCATTTATGCTTCCCCAGTGCTTGTTTTCAATTTTAGAAAAAGATGTCTCTTGGGAATTTGTAAACATTTCTTTTATCTCACTTCCATTTTAGTATAACTCAATCTTTATTGCGTTTCAATTATCCTCACATAGGTTCAATATCAGTAAAACCATAAATCAGGAATAATTGATCACAGACAAATATTCTTCTTAGCTTTTGCTTCCTTTCAGATTATTTCTCTTTGGTAGTTACAGTGGACACAGGCAGTTCAACCTGTTAGAGGAAATATGTACCTCACTCAACATGAATATATGACCATATGTGCTCATCCTGCTTGACTAGGAGGGGTTTGAGGTTTTCAATTCAACCTTACAGAAACTGTGATACCGATAACTAACAACTATTAGACATGCAAAACAGTTAAAATACTTATTGCAGGATTTTAACACAAGCAATCAATTGCACCAAGATTTTTGCTGTTGAATCTTTTAATACCTCATAAAATTAATACAGGGAAGTTTCCCCTCTACATGCTAAACAATTGGACCATATGCACCAACATGCAATCCTTCAAGGTATACATGCACAGGTACTGCAGACAGAGGATTAAAGAAGAAAGCTAACCTCTTTTCCATATCCATCATTATAGCAATCTGCAATAGGTTTTGGATCCAGCCCCATTTTTCCAAAACAGGATTCCCATTCATTGTACTTCCCCTGTGTGACTAGATGCTCAATGCAATAAATGAATGTGAAATGCTTATTCTGCATCAGAATATCATAGAGATATGTTTAAGGTGAAATCAGGAAGAAAGAGTGAAAAAACTATTGGCATTATAGGTAACTTTTAAGTTCTGAGAAGAAACAATTTAGCAATATGATCAGAAACCAAAGAACAGCTGTCTCAAAAGCGAAAACGCACATATTCCTTCAAATAGATTTAATCCAATTTGAACAGTTGAGAATGCTTTCTTCAGCAAACACAAACATAAAAACAGATCTGTAAATAGCAATTGGATAATACTCATGCAAGGAAACTCAATCTATGACCAAGATATCACAGAAAGCTTTAGTTTAATTAATTTGATGGATAATAGCATATTGTTAATTTACCTCGGATGTTGCATGTAAGTAACTCTTGCTGCTGAAATCTGTGAAGTCAGCACAAAGAAAAATTGCACTTCCACCATTTCAGAGTTAGGGAAAGACGACTCATACAAGTCACCAAACATTATTGTGCTTGTTTCTGTTTAGACTTTAGAGTGCACCATATCGATTAAGATGTTTTCTCAAAACTGTTAAACAAACAACTATTTAACTAGATGCATTTTTCTTGGTTTACATTCTGCCAACTGCCTTGGTGTTCCAGTATAGGTGAAAATTGTTATAATTTAGGCAAAAGCATTATTTTAGCAAACAAAAGCATGCAAAGAGCTTCTTGTACCATGTCTAACAAATCTGGTTGTTATCAGTACTAGGACTCTTAGGTCATTGTCGAATAGCAGGTTCATTGTAAAAGTTTGTGGCATGTCTCTGAGAATCATCAGGAGATTATACAAAGCATTACAACAGTTAGAAAGGCCTACGTTACCTCTAAATTCTTTTATCCATCGAACACAAAGTAATGTTTTAGGGAGTCATTGCTTGGTGTAATGGGAAAACCCAGGCATGGCAAATGCGAGAACATGGGCTTGAGTCTGAGGGCAGCTACAGCTACTTTGTGCAAATAATAAAAATAATAAATAAATATGATTAGGCCCATAACCATAGTAGCGTTTTAACATTGTGTGCCATACAAAAAGTAAAACAGAAATAATTCATATCATGGCTACTGTGACACAACATCAAAGAATCCAGATCACTGGCTTCTAATGTGAGCATCTTGTTTCACCAGACAGGCAGAGACCAAGGTCAACCTACTCTAAAGCTGACAGTATGGCAAGGAGAGAAGTAGGAAGGACTTTGATGTATCAGGGTAGTGCATCCCAGGATAGTTTTGATATCTTGTGGATGTTTTTTATGTTATGTTCATAACTCAGAGATGCATCTTAGGCCTATTGGACTGGGTTTAGGCCCAGACCAGGCTCAACATCTGAGTTGGCTAGCCCAAGCAAATTCTGATACAAATCAGGCTGGCCCTGGGCAGGTTGGTTGGGTTTGAAGATCTTCTTGATTCTGTTTTGCACTTAGCTTTCATTTGGGTTTTATAGCCCAAATTAAATATAGAATAAAAGAAAATTACATGCAAATGTCAGTAGATAATAAGTATTTACATACATATGTATATAAATATGGTTTTACCAAAAATAAAAGATAAATGGCATAGCATGCATAATATATGTTTATTGTTTGTACATCTTTTTATTTGAGTGTGGGCCCGGATTGACCATATATGTGTTGTAACCTCTAGAGTATACATATTAGTGTATGGTATACACAAATAAATGTAGCATAAATACACAATGTACATGTATTATGGGGTAGATATACTATAGTAAGCAGGGCTTCCGTTTGGCTAGGTTTTGATTCCATGGGATCCTAATCAAGCCCAAGTCAAATTGAGACAAAGCCTGATTTTTTAGGCTCTGGCCCAGTTCAGAGCGTGAAAATCCAAGTCCAACCAGTGCAAAAGTTCATCTTGGGCCTGCCCAAGTTGTAGCTCTACCTTAGGGGGTATTGTGGTAGGCCTTTCTCTTTTTTTGGTCCTATCATCTACTTTTACCCTTCACTTTATTAATAAAAGTTCTCAAGTTACTCATCAAAAAACTTAAAAAAATAACAGACATTGATTGAGGAATAGTCCATTCTTATGTGAAGATATAGGTTGCCATGTTTTCTAAAAGTAATTCGTAAATGGATTAAGCAAGGGTTTCATTCATACAGAATCAAGAAACCACTCTATATGCTACATGTAGACAGGACACAAATGGTTGTACATCCAGCTATCTAAATACTAGGTAATTCTATATAGAGATTACAGCCGGGTAGTTACATTACTAAAAAAAACCTAAACGTCCGATGAAAAGTCTCCAGCCCCATATTACTGAGATATATAGTCATTGATGATATGGATGCTGTACATGTGGATGTTGGCAATTAAATGTTCAGTCATCTGTTGAACTAGGCATGCCTTGTGAACTAAAGAAATTGACATGACTTTGGAACTAAGCATTGGAAAACTGATTCTAACCACACTGCTGATTGCTGAAGAACCTTTTCGTTGAAGTACCACACTATCCCGTAAGTCATGGAGGTAAGAATGACATTAAATATTAGAAGCCTAGGATTGCCCGAATGCCATGAAATTTGGCTAAACACGTGCCGCATGTATTACAGAATGTTTGGACGCTATGGTAGCGTGCACCCACATTAGAATCAGAGAACTGAAACCACATTCTTCAGGAACATTGCACATTTAGGCTATCTATCTGAACTCGTGCAGGGAAGATGGAGCATGATTTCTGGATTCAGGATTTCTTGAAATATTCCTCACGTAGTATGAGAGTAGTCTGTATAGATCCACATATAAAGGGTTTTTTTTTTCAAAAATTGGGAGAGGTGGCACCCCCTGGCCCCTCCTCTGCATGTACTATGTAAAATTAACTACTCATATCCAGAGAAGCACGTCTTTTTTTTTTCGGTAGGAAGAGATGCAATGAGAAGAAGTGTAATGCATGGCCATGTAACAACAAATTAATAATTTATTAAAAGAAATTCGGCGGGGGTTGTGGGTGGTCTTACCAGATCCGGCCAGACATTGATCGCACAGGCTTCGACGGTGTTCAGTAAGCATTCGTATGAGCCATGCTGTGAAAAGTAAATAAAATTAATGATTAAAGACAACGAAGTCCATCAGGTTTTTGTTTATTTATTTATTTTTATTCGTCAAGAAGAATGAATAACCATTTTGTTCCCGAAAGGCGAAAATGCAAGTTAGAGAGAAAATGTCTAACACATGTGTAATTCAAGGCTTCAAGTCCTCAAGCGACATAGCTTTGGACCTTTCGGCGCAACCGCGCAAGCTTGAATTTGAAAGTTGAATCCTCTCCAGCTATACTTGTAAACAGTAACCAGAATCCATCCTTTCCGATGGAGAGGGCTATGGTCACTCCACTGATTTAATATCGCATAATCGATACTGAAAAAACCAAATTCTAATAATTTTGATAAAAAAAAAATTATGCTTTAATTGCTTTGCCAGTTTAATTATTATTAAGCTTCTTCCTACGGGCCTTATTCCCGCGGATTTCATCCAGATCACATTCGCACGCCCAAACGAATAAAAAAAAGGCCTCGTGTCGCTATTATCGAATTTAAATGACCAAAATCACCTTTAAGATTAACTGAAATACCTCTTGACCCCTTCAAACATCAATCACATTTCTCAGGGCGTTTTAATAGTTTTAATTAAAATGAAGAAGAGAAGGAGAAGGAAACCTGGCAGGTGATGGTGTTATTGGATCCGACTTTAGCATTTCCGTAAGGGACGAGCTTGAGGTCGACGATCTTGATAAGTCCTTTCTCGAAAACATTGGCCAGATGTTTAACTATGAAACTCGAGCAGTAGGGACACAGGGTTTCGTAGTACAGAGCCAGCGATACTTTACCAGAAGCAGAAGATGAAACCCTGGCAGCTGAACAATAAGAAAATAGAGAGCCAAAGAGGAAGAGATATGACAGAAGAAACAGAGAAGCCAATCGACGAAAAGCCATGGCGGAAAACTCCTGGAGATGCGTTAGATGAACTGAGTGAGATTCGAAAATTAGGGCTCCGGTGGTATTTAATTTCAACAGACTAGGGCCGTTGGCCCCGCCATTTCTGCACTTGGAGAGGGGGAGATACTCGTTAGTTTAGAATTTGGATGACACGATCGAAGCGAAGAAGCCCCCTTCTAAATAGCAAGGATCTCTCTACTCTCTAGCCGCTAGATCGGTCTGTTTCATAATTTTGCCGATATGACAGAAATACCCTTAGTAGCTTTTATTTATTTATTTCCTTTTTTTAAGGTCCCTTGGTAGCTTTTAACTCTACTCTAGGCCCGAATCAGAAAATGACCCTTCGACTTTAGCTTTTGAGGACTGAGGAGAACCACGCTTTCTTTAGAGGGTAGTATTTTAACCTTTTTCGAAAACTTTTTGTGTGAAGAATGATTTAGACACATACTTTAGAGGGTAGTATTAAAAGACGAAACCCCCCTCCTGAGTTTCGAATTTTTAATTGTGTTTGGTTTAATGGAAAGAAACATAAAGTTGGGGAAAATTGTTCAGAAGTTTTGTATATTTTGTTAAGAATTTCTTTTAACTTTCTATTATTTCCTTGTTATTTTCTATTAAACCAAACATAGTCTCCGGATAGTCCATTGGTTTGCTTATTGCGTACATCGAGAAGCAGGGAAATAAATAGCCTGATCATTAAAAAAAATTCTTTCCAAATTACTTTAAAAATAACTTTAAGTGTTTGGTTGCACATAAAAAAAAATAGTTCTTTAAATGGAGCTAAGGTTAAATTTCTTAATGGTTTGTTAATGAACTCAATCAATCTATTGGTTATTAGTTACATACATGAATCAAGATTTTTACAAGTTTTTTGAGCTCAACTTGTGAAACTTTAGTTTCGACTTTGTTTAAACTGAGTTTTAAGCTAAGTTTGAGTTCAATGAAGTTCGGTTTGCGAAACTTGCAGGCCTAATTAAATTTATATTTTATATAATAATAAATATTTTTTTATATACGAAATAAGGAATAGTTTTTCTATGTATACTTTTTATTTTTTTCATGTATAATTTTTTTATATTTTTTTTTTACATAAAACTTGGACCTCATTCAAGTTCAAAGAAGCTCAAGCATGTGAGTTTTTGAATTGAGCCAAATTCAATTTCAAGCCTCTAACTCAAATCGAGATCAAGCTAAAGATGGAGCCTCATTTTTTTTTTCTTTTTGATAAATCAAGCTCGAATAACCAGATATTTAACTCGATTCAAATCCATCCTAGCGGTTATTTTTCAAAAAAAAACGAAAAAAAAAGTAAATATAAACTGTAAAAAATGGCACCTGTTGACTTTTATGAAAAAGTCAAAGGATATTTAACTCCATAAAAAACATAAACAAGAACACAAAGTTTTCCTCTTAAGGCTCAGTTTGGAAGGAGTACAAATACAAATATGTAGAATGTAAAACCTTATATTTTATATGTATTTACACTACGTATTTACATTTGTATTCCTACAAATGCAAATATGTAAGAGTGCAAAACCTTATATTCAGTGTTATTTTACTTGTATTTATACTGTACATATTTATATTTATAGTCCTTCCAAGCTGAGGTAAAGAGTTGATATAGGAAAGTCAAATAACTGCCCCTTAAATTTGGTTTGAGACCAGTCTAATTAAGATGCTGGAGTAGTGTAGTAATGCAACAATTAATGGTTCCCTAGCTAGGATGTCCAAGATGCCATTGATCAGAACTCAGAAGATCTATTTGACATCTTCAAAGCAGTGTGATGAGTTTGTAGCAACTTTTAGTGGGGGATATGCTCAAAGGTTGTGGTGTTGTTATCCTGATTCAGCAGATATGCTCAAAGGGCTGTAGCAACTTTTAGTGATAAGGCCCAGATCTCTCTGATGCGTTTGTTGGCTGATGAGCATTCGTTCGTGGGAATAGGGGTTTGGTATTTAAATCAGAATAATTCATTTTATTTCAACTGTTTACTTGGATGGAATCTGAATCTCATTTTCATTTCTATTAGAATGACATTGTCTGAATCTGAATCTCATTTGGAAATGTAATCAGGTTTTTATTTTTTTGCGTGAAAGAGAAGTAACTATGCTACACAGATAACGTGAGGTGAGGAGTTTCAATTCGCTGCTTCATTCCATTCCAATTCCATGAAGGACGACGCAAGTACCCCAAAGAAAAGAGGAAAAGAGGGGGAGTTTTGGAACTTTATAACCTGCCGACCACAACAGCAAAAAAGCTGTCATTGTTCGTTAAAATTAAAATTTTAAAACTGATGCAAATACCGTTCTCTCTCTCTCTCTCTTTGTCCTCTAAAAAGATGCATTCATTAAATCAACCACCAGATGATTACGAGTCTATAAGGACTATGGACCCATCACCTAGTTAGCACACTCTTCCGTTAAAAGATTGAATAAAGGCAGTCCCAACAAAGGCCTACGGTTTTATTGTTTTAATTGTGTTTGTCCGAGCCTCCTAGGTGGAACCAGCAACAATGACCACACCACTAGACCCCACTTAAAGAGCTTCTGTCTATAGCAATTCGTCAATTGATTTAACAAATATTGAGTGCAATTAGGATATAATATTAAATCAATATTTCAACCAATTATAATTATATTAAGAATAAAAAACTTTAGGCTCCGTTTGTTTTCGATGTAAATATAAATATGTATTCTGCATATTTACCCTTATATCTCGGTTTATGAATGTAAAGTCAGTTCATATCTTAGTCTGGTTTTTGTATTCTTTTCGTAAACATAAATGCTCTAACTACCTATTAAACTTTCGGTCAAATAACCACCAGTCCAGGTTCGATGAAATCTGATCTGTCCATTCTTATGAATTCATATGCAATTCTAACTTCTTCGTGTAAGATGCCAATTAATATGTAATTCATATGCAGTTCTAGCCAATTATTACGGTCGGATTTCTATAAACAGATAAACCCAGAGTTCTAATCAATGATAGCGTAAGAAGATGGATTGATGGGTAGAAAAAGCTGGGGCTCCACCCCAGAATTCATTTTGGTTCAGGCTTTGCTGCCGTGCCACCATGTGTGGTTGTGGGTTCAAATCCTCCTCAGCCATTTTGGTTCAAGCTAGTTGTGATGCTATGTGCTTTCATGCTTCTGAATTCCAATCGTAAACATCAGTTTGAATGCTGGCACACTAACCACATGCCAGGTTTTGTTTTGGTTTTTTTTTTTTTAATGATAACAGGATGGGGTAGCTATGACTCAGACGAGTATATGGGGAAACCCATATTTCAGATGAAGATGATGCAGATTATATGGGGAAACCCATATTTTGTGGATGATCACTCCTTCATATCTGGTCATCTGTTCAAAAATATGAGAATGACAGTTCCTCTCCAATCATATAGACCATATATTGGCATAAGGAACTATAGAAATCACCTTCCCCTTCCTATTCAATCCCTTCACACCAACATGATGTGTAAATAAATCCAATCATTGTCAAGAAATGCTATAGATTTTTTAGATAAACAATTATAAAAATACAATATAATTACCAGCTCACAGAAAATAAATTTGAATTTCAAACTTTCAGTTGTGTAAAATATGTCTTTATGGCAGAAGTAAGATATCTTTTGACTCATATCCATGTTTCTTCTGTTTGGTGGAATGAGATATTTAATGGCTGAACAAACAATTGACCTTTTGTAAATCCAAAATGTGGTTCCTCCGAGGATAAAAAGGAATAGATGAAAACAAATCCATATCCATAACAGAGGATAACAAATACACACACACCTAGTGTTTAGTTGAGTTGCATCTGAACCATCCCCCTCTCTCTTTCTCCCTCACTCATACATCCCCTCTCTCCCCCACTCATGCCTCCCTCTCTCTCTCTCTCTCTCTCTCCCTATATATATATATATATATATATATAACCTTCCAAATGATTTGGCTAATTAAACAACCCCCATGCCATAATCCCAGTAAAGAATCCAATGATGCCTCCTATCAGATATGGCCTAATTGTTGATGTGTATGGCCTTGCAACCAACTTCTCAAAGGAATATGTTGTATCCAGCTCTACCTTACAATACTTATAGTATACATCTTCAACTTCTTCTCGACTGTTATATGAACAATAAGAATTCCCCCTGAACCCAGCAACTTGCTTTTGACACTTGGGCCATGAGTCATACACACCGGGCTTTCTCCCCTTGAACACAACATAGGATTTTTTTCATGCTACACACTTCATCATTAGGACAAACTGATGTGAGTATAAGATATTAACAATGTAATTAATTATACATATATTTCAAGCAATAGAAAAATGATGATATACTACAAACAAAGAGTTATAACAAGGAAGTTCCATTATATCAGTAAGTCAAAAGTATCATTATAGAGGTAAGTTCTAAGGAGTTGTAATAGCTACTATAGCTGCCACCAACTACTTAATAGGATTTACCAGCAAATGCATCAACCTAATTTGGTTATAACAAAAAATAGTAGAAGTGTTAAGTTTCATTGTCTAAACTCCATAACAAGCCAAGAGGTACTACTGCATTCCACCAAAACCAGTCATCTTAGATATGATGGATATGACCATCTGAGCTCTAAATGGCTTGTCCCTCGCAAGGAAAATCTTTGCTTCCATCTCATTTCACCTAGGTACCCAAAGACAGTGTTCCGGACTTGGATGTCATACCCTTCCAAGTCCATAACTTCCCTCCATAAATAGTTTAAGAAATTCATCTCAGTCTCCACTATAAGTGCAAATGCAATTGTTGATATTGTAATATTCATTCTATTAATTGCATCAATAAAGTCTTGGTTGGGCTTCGGTTTTGATCCATGCGCCCTTTTTATTTTGAATTTGAGGAAGCTGCCCTACGGTTGTTGTTGGAGACTGATTGAGTACCATCTTCACAAATAAATTCATCAATAGTTAGTGGGGTTGTTGCATCATCATTGACTCAAACCTCTTCAGCACCATCAGCATCAACATTACACTCAGTCATGGATTCAAACCTTACCATAGCCTTGTCACTTGTAGGCTGATCATTTCCCAGAACTGTTTGCATCTCCTCAAACATCTCCATCACTCTGCCTTTAACACACAGTGTAAGTTGACTGGCCTACATTATAGATGGCATCATGACCAGTTGTTAATTTTTAAATATTAATTAAAAAACCAAATAAGCCACATTTACCTTGATGTAATCATCCCAAACAATGGGTCAGGTATGATTTGATTCTTGGATTCATTCCAACCAAAGCCACTAGTCCCGAGTAGCTTCTTGGCTTCCATGTATATGGGTTTTAATGTTCTCATTCTACTCTTAATATGGGGTGTTCTCATATCAATATTGAAATGGGCAGTCATCTCCTTGCATACTAATGTATATGCAGATGTCTGAAACTCCTTATCAATTTTGTTGCCCAATGCTACTTGATCAGCAAGTAGCTCAATCAATGCCTTATCCATGGCATCATTCCATCTTACTTGTCGACTTCGATCACCCTTGTTGGACATAGTTTGAGAGACAAACAATACATCATTTCCCTTATTGCCATCTTTCCTATTACTAATAGATGTTCTTGTTGTATCTCTAATAGAGACCATCCCTACCAAAGTATTCCATTTCATGTAGTAAATAAATAACATATAGACATGTACATACACTATCATAAAGAAATATTGAAAATACCTCTAGTATTCAACAACATAAAAGTAACATGTACAATACAGAAATAAAGTGTTTAAAAAATATTGCTGATATATCAAATGTCTATACCAAGTCATGAATATATAATAAAACAAATAACTTGGAGGTTTTAAACATTAAGAACTACAATTAATACAAATTGGTTCCAAATGATGATGAGTAATTAATCCAAATACTACAACTCCTAATCATCTTCGCAATCTCCTCCAGTCCCAAAACATGTCTGACCCAATTTGGTCCCTAAATGTGGACCACTTTGCGAGTTTATTTATTTGCAACCTCGGTGCAAGAGAATCTGCATTGGCACTTTCATCCACAAATTCATCCCCACCGAATGTATTTTGCATGTCCGCCTCACGAATCCCTTCTTGGGTGTATTGGTCATGTGGATCAACTCCCATGATATGGTTGTGAAACACACAACAAGCTATAACAATCTTGACCTGCGTGTCAAAGTCAAAATGTTGTGTTGCATCAAGGATTGTCCAACGCTTCTTTACAACACCAAAAGCACGTTCCACTGCATTTCTCAATAATGAATGTTTGTGGTTGAAAATCGACCTAGGGGACTCCGGCAACCGCCTTCATATCTTATTAAGGTGGTATCTAATGCCTTGGTAAGGTGCTAGGAAGCTTGACATGTTTCTGTATCTGGCATCTACTAAGCAGTATTTTCCTATATTGCGTTGAGTGATCATTGGCAATAAGCAGTTAGTTAAGACAATGGAGTCCATTATTCGAGTATTAGAAAGGATAGAGTATCAATTTAAATTACCTTTTGGAACTTGGAGTTTGCATTCTCTTTGCAGGGAATCATATAGGACGTGGCATCAGTGGCCAAACCCTCCCACCCAACCAATACATAAGTGAATTTTAAATCAAATGTCACTACAACCATTACATTTTGTGTTGTTTTTCCCATCCTACCATGAAACTTGCCTTGCTCCTTAACAAACACTTTGCATGGGATATGGGTCCCATCAATTGCACCTATACAGTCCTACATTTAACTAAATTATGTTAATTTCATGGTTTAGGGAGGTTTTAAGGAAAAAAATGTAAAAATCCGTTACATACCTTAAAACATGGCATAAACCGGGAGTCATTCCTAATCTCCGTGGGTACTTGTTCTCTAGTTGGTTGTATAACCAACAAAATGTACAATCTAAGTATAACACGTAGGACTTTATGGAATTACCGGCTTACGGTCTCTTGTAAACACCCGAAGGTAACATGTATGACATTATTCCTTTCATTATGCCCTATAGTGTGCAAAAACATTGCAACTTGCTCTTCGACAGACATATTAATGGTTGATCGAAGTCCACTATGTGTCATAAGTAAATGATAGAGGGAATCAAAACATGGCTTTCTCATCCTAATTTGAGATAAACAGGATGCCTCACTACTAAGGAGTCATTTAATTGCACTTTTCAGATGTCTAAATATGAAAATGCTACTTTTCAGACCTCACCCCTTGTTTGATTTTACCTCTTAAACATGGTTTGAATCTTATATTCAAATCTGAAAATAATAGACCTTGGGTCGGCTCTTAACACGCTCAGACGCGTTTCAGAGCCGGTGCAAGATCAAATCTACCCTTCTAATTTTTTAGAAATGGCACGTGCTACCCTTGATTACCCCCAAATCCAAAAAACCTAATCATTTCGCAGGGAGAAAGAACGCCTCTCTCACTTTCGCTTAGGGAGGAAGAACGCCTCTCTCTCTCTCCCCTCTACGTTCCCATCGCCGCCATTGCAGTTCTCTCTCCCCCTGTCTTCTCTCTCTCTCTCCCCCCCCCTCCCTTGTGTTTTCACCACCACCACCGCCGTTGCAACATGCAGTAGCGGTGGTTCGGTGAGTAAAAATATTTTATTATAAATTATTTTTATTAATTATTAATTATTAATTATTTTAATATTTTTTATTAAACATTAATAATTTTTTGTTAAATTTACTTGTGTTATTTATTAATTACTTTTATTAACTAGTAATTTTTAATTATTTAATTAATTTTTAAAAATTATTTTAATTTTTATTTGTGTAAATTATTAATTATTTTAATATTTTTATAGTCATTAATTTTTATTTTTTAATTTTAATCATTTCATTTATTAATTAGTAATTATTAATTTATTATTTGTTATTTGTATTGTTTCAATATTATTTTGAGGTTGAAAATTATTTTTTATGAGATAATGCAAATTGAACTCAACATTTACAAATAGTAGAAAAGCGTCTATGCCTCTTTTCAGATTTCAGACACTTTTAATATTTTTTTAACTTTTCAGATCTGAATTTTCAAATTATCAAATGCCACCTAAATACGGTGTTAAGAAATACTCCCTTCCCTAGGCTTCTGACCTCCCGTACCCCCCGACTCATAGATTCAGTATACTGTTTAATGATGACAACCACTACAAGATATGTCATAGTGGCACTAATGGCTGCACTGATCCATCTACGCTTGGCCACAGTGTCATGTGTTACCCTCATGCTTGACTGACAAGTCAATAGTGCCATGAGACAACATGCCATTGTAAGACAATATAAAAATAAATTGGGTGCCAAATGTAGTACTTCATTTTATCCTAGTTTAAACATGAATTTTGTGTTATATGGACATAATGTAAAAAGTACAAATTAATTGGAAATTATATGGAACTTGGAAATAACATCAAAGTGGCTTGGATTAGACCCAATGACCCAAGTTCATCATTCTGTTCGGATTCCACATGTAAAAGAATCCATATATGGAGTACCTAGATGGAAATGTATCAACTAATATATATATATATATAGAGAGAGAGAGAGATAGATAGATAGATAGCTAACTAGGTTTCATTTTGACATTTATTATGGGTGTTTAACTTGAATTGATTTCATTTAATGATTATTTGCCATTCCTTGAGGTATCCAAGTAACAAGATAATGCAGGAAAAGGAACTCTGTGATCCTTCTATACTGAAAGGAAACTGATCACCATTTTAGGGATAAGCTCCCACTTATGTTATTAGTAGGGTTCCTTAGTGGAATGTGTGATTCTTTGAATCCTCTGGTCCATTCACTTGTATTAGTAGCTAGCCTCCCTCTTATAAAGTAGAGAGGAAATCATCTTTCTGCCTCTACCACATACTTCCAAACAAATGACCTTCCTCCTAATTCCTTTTCTTGTATATAGATCAGAGATCACTTCATTTCACTTCCTATTTACCAAATGCTGCAAAATTTCTCTACAACTTGACAATAAACCTGCTAAATTTATGTTCTCTTCTCATGTATGTCATATAAAATGACAAATATAGGCATCTTGGATAAAATTACTATAGGCAAACCATGAGAAGAAACATATAGAATAGTGGGAGGTATCTTTGTCATCTGCTATGTATTTGCATTGGGTTCAATAAAGTCAGAACAGGTAAAACCAATACTGGCCCTACTAATCAGGACTGAATTGCAGACCAAGATTCTTTATTCAATTCCTAATGGGGTCGGTAAGAGCTCAGAAGTAGTGTTCTCTTCTGGGTCATGATCTACTACACCTTCTCTCTTAAATTTTCTTTTAATCAATGACAGATGTTCTATTACATGTGTATTCCTCATATGTATAGGTTTTATTTATTTTATTTTTTTAACACGTACTTGTCACAGCCTAAATGAAAATGTTAGAAAAAAGTGGAGGAGGTGGTCTTGGGTAGTAGTAGGCTGCATAAGAAGTCATCACAGAGGTCTTCAAACCGATCAGGCTCAGATGCAGATGCAATCGAAGCTGATCAGGATCAAAGGTTTGAGTTTAGGGCTCCTTCCTGGATCACATTTCTAAGTGTTGCCTCATACCAAAGGAGGAAGTTTTCAGTTTCAGATGCAGACATTGATGGGAAGAATTTTGAAGCAAAAAACTTGGGTAATGGGGGTGCTGGTTATGGGTTGAGGTGTTTGGAGGAAGAGATTGGGCCTGCTTCTCCTAAACAGAACTTGTTCTTGCAGCATAATTTCTAAGAGTTCCAACAGTATATTATGTATTGTTACTCAAGGGAGGAAATAGAAATAAAAAAAAAAAGATTGCAGATTTGCATATCTAAAAACATGTTTTCTGAGTCTATCAGATCTTGGTGGGTTTCAAGTATTTTTTTTTATTTCTTTTTCTTTTTTGCTTTGGAAGGAAATGTAAAAATTGGGATGGAGCATATAGTTTTCTAAAATTGCTGCTCCTTGTGTTGTTTTGTACTTTTTTGGCAATTATTGTGTATTAAATTCTAACTTGGCTAAAAAACTAGAATTAGGCATTTGGATGATTAAATTACTTGTGACACCACACAAATATATATATCTTTATGGTAAACTAAATCCATATAGCTAACCACACCGCATGAATTTGATTAGTTACTTGTGACTAGGGTGGGTTGTAACTCGGGTTGACCCACAACCCCAGCCCGTTCAGGTTGCACCTGTCTGTGTTTTGACAGGCAGTTCTTAATTACGTACAGGGGATTCTCAATTAATGGTGTATTTGATCCACTAACCCTTATAAGCCCTAAACTCCAACTTATGTTGGCATTTCTCAACAAATTTGAATATGAAATTTTCCAAATAGAAGGGCTGAAAATGATTTTGGGCTAAAATTTGCTTCAGTTGGCAAGAGAAATGTATGTATTATTGTATCCTTTTTTGGGTTCTAACAACACTGCCATTTGCAAAATTTAGCAGGTTCATTTCTCTTTTATATAGATCGAACCTTTTGCAAAATTATTCTCCTTTTCATTTTCTTTTGCAAAGTGTTTCTTGAAATATTATGGATCCGTTTATTTTATTTTATTTTTTTTTGGGAAAAGTTGGTTAATGGAAACTCAAGACTAGAGCAATATATTTACTCTACTGTTTAAAGAAACTGAAATTCCTTTTAACTAAGAAAAGGATTACAAACAAGAAGATTAACAATAAGAGGTCTTGATCAAACAATAGTAACAAACAAGAAGGATAACAATAACAAACGATTAACTAAGAAGAAGAGTAACAAACAATAAGACTAACTTTCACCATGTACATACTCGATTGTTGAAGACAAAGCGGAAGATGTGTAAACTTGTCTAAATCTGAGAAAGAAGCAACAAAAAAGGAAAAAAAAAAACCTTATTAGTCGAAGCAACAAACCAGATCTGTGCATGTATGGGCGAAGATGGGTTTATACATCAGATCTGTGAAGCTCAAGTCAGATCTACTATTACCTTGTTTAGATCTTGAAGGGAAGACTTCAACCCAGATGAAGATCGGGCATGAAAATCGACAGGAACCCCGACCACCGACGATCTAGATGAAGATCTTCAACCTAGATGAAGATCGACAGGAACCCCACAACCTAGATGAGATCTAAACATGAAAATAGCAAAACAAAATCTGTTTAAACACAAGAGGAGATTAACATCTACTGATCGCCGACCACCAACAACCATGCCATGGTCGGAGATGGGGGTGAAAAAGTTACCGTTGGAAGGGGAGGGGGGTGCAGCAAATCTCCTTTCACTCGTCAACCGAACGGCTATATTTTCTTCAATCGAACAGCACAAATACATACCCTAATTACATCGTCAATCCGAGAGAGCAAGATTACATCCAAAAAATCAATGCAGTAATGCACTCTTCAAACGATACAAACCTATCAAAAAAAAACATTTTTACGCTAATAATCAATGTATCTATGTATCACAAACAAATGCTTGCAAACGTGAACAGGAGTACATAAATACCTCGGTTCGGCATTTGTATCGCAAATAAATGCAGCCTAACATATTTGGGGTTTTAGAAAACCATTTAAATATATTTTGAGTTTTTAAAATAGATTTAAATATATCTTATGGGCTGATTTCACATGTGAATTCATAAAAAATTTTAAAATATTATGTTACCCTCTAATTCTTTGGTGTGATCTTCTACCGATGAATTCCTCATTGGTGTGATCTTCTACTGATGAATTCCTCATTGGTGTGATCTTCTACTGATGAATTCCTCTTCTTCCAACCAAAGAAGAGAGAATGAGAGCAGGAGAGAAAATGGAGAAGAAAGATAAGGAAAAGTCAGGTTTGTTCAGACAATGTGTTGAGTTTTTTTTTTTTTTCGGCAAACCAAAAGACCTTCATTAGTTGGAGAGATTACAAAGCTCCTCTGGGGAAGGATGAGTGCAAAACAATTCTCTCATCCGGTCCAGAGGCACATCATGGAATTCCGATTGACTATTCTCAGATAATCTAGTCCTAGATGCTAACTCATGTGCCATAGTGTTTGTAGCTCTACGGAAAGACACAATTGACACAAAAGGATTGCAGAAAGAGAACCTGTTCCCAAATCCCACATAGTCCATCCCATTTGAAACTTCCCTGCTTTTTGTGCATACTATTTACAATGCTTAGTGCCCTTCCGAGCTCCTAGAAAGATAATGGCCAAAGTTCAAAAATACTTCTTTTAAGTATTCCACTATTTTGAGTTTCTTGTGGTTGCTCGTCCAAACTAATAGAGGATTTGCGAAGAGCAAGACAACAAAGTCATCAAAGATCTCGTGAATCTCACTTTTCTACCAAGCCCAATTTATTCTCTGTTCCCCGGTATAACCCAAAGCACTTGCCTTTGAAGAAGTTATTTGCAATTCTCATTTCCATTATTGATGAAATGACATTCCCTCATTTGAGGGTGAGGGAATGGCCACTCCCTCTCCCTTCCTTGGAAATGAAAACTCATTTTCGCTGATTCCAATTCTTGTCTGAACCAAACAGGCTATAAGAATAGACTATTCTTTTTTGAAAGGGATTTTGATTCTGATTACAATTCCAATTCCAACTATGAACCAAACAGATCCTTGAAAAAACATAATCAGTAATTCTAACAGACAGCTAGGTTTGGTTTGATAAATATAGGAGGGAAAATTCCATCTACTTTCCGTTTCTCTCTTCTACCAAACTAAACGCAGTCGTAAATAGGATGTCAATTGGACCAGATTTGGTCCAATATGAATCTATTATAAATGGACAAGATCCAATCTTTAGACTAATTTGGACCAGACCAATTCAATGTTTGGATCATCCAATCAGTTCAAATTGGTTTTGATTTAGATTGGTTTCAACCCAAACTTGCTCTATTGACACCTCTATTCTTATCTTTAATGTACTTAGATATTTGTTCGATCCGACCCAATCCATTATCCAATCAGTATCCTGTACTTTGGATCCAGTGACAATTTGTCCCTGCCGTTAAGTGACATTTGAAAAGTCAAAAATGCCCTTCAAATGCCATCTAAATCTCTTTATCAACCATCCAAGCGTTGACAAAAAACTGAACAGTCCCAAATTCTGACTGTTTGTATGGTTGATAAAGAGAATTAGATGACATTCTTAGGGTATTTTTGACTTTTCAAATGTCACTTAACAGCTGATTAAGACCAGGTCCAATCCAATCCAATAAATATTTGGACCATTAAGTCTGGACTGGTCCAATTCAATGTCTTGTTGGTCCATCCAATCTGGACGGGTCCACCATCCCAAAACAGGCCCATTTGACACCCTTAGCCTTAAGGAAACGCAATTGAATAGAATAGTTCTGAGAACAATATTTCAAGAAAAAGCATTAAATTCTTCGTTCAATACATCTTGGCGCTTAAATACATAGATGAGAAGACTCAACCTAATATCATTTTTTGTGGCAGATAAGGACCTAACCTAATATCATTTTTTGTGGCACTATGACCCACTCGGCCACTCCCATTATGACTCTGGCTCACGGAAACGACAAAGGTCTAATGGAACAAAGCTTCATACAAACTAGTTTCCTAAGACAGTTTTTCTCATCAACGATTGTGGTGTTCACCTAATTAAAATCCATCTGCACATTAATACTAGTTTTCCATCCACTCCACAGAACAAGGATCTAATACCCACAGACACCTCAATATGTAGTCCTAAAATTCTAAACCAAGAAAGCCATTCTTCATTATGCAACAGCCCCATCATGAAGGAGCATCTGATCAAAGTGCCATGTTCCTGAAACCCACAAAAACATTGTTCCTGTCACATACTAAGAAAACAAAACGCAAGAAGAGAAGAGGATTAAGCAGGATAGATATGATCAAGAGATGAGAGACAATTCAGTTCCTACCATGTCCCTTGCCAACTCTTCTCAGTTGTGCAACATATTCCGAGATCTTCTTGATCGCTTCCACCTAAACCGAGAGGGGATCAATGAAGCAGAACTAAACAAAATTGCTCAAAACACATCCAAATCCAGGAAAATAATGAGGACATTAAACCATGATTCACCTGCTCAGTCAAAAACTCGCTCTCAATGAAATCAGCCAATTGCACATCTTTGTTTTTATCTGCCACCTATTGCAGGAACCATGTAAATTATTACTTTCATTTCAGGGCAAAAGTACTCATTGAAGAGCACAAAAAGAAATAAAAATCAAAGGTTATATGCTGCATATAAGAGAAACCAGACTGCATATCTACATATCAAATCAAATAAAGATGGTCTCAAGATGTTTACACTGTGTAACTTCAGAAGCTTCTCATTTGTTAACTTCTCCAAAGCCAATGTAAGCTCCATTGCTAAATCAAGAAAAAGCAGATGCTTAATGCAAATACAAAGTAGAAATTGGTTTATATTACCCTCCTGCACATTTGCAAAATAAAAACAAACGACCACTTTGGCCCTATACAAAAGAAACTGAATTATATAGTACAAAGACCACAGACAAAGTCTATTCAACTGTGCTCTAACAAGCACTCAACCATCCTTGCAAATACTTCAGACCAACAAAAATCAATAAGCCTGGATACTAGAGGATGCAACTAAACTTACATGGCATGGTCAACAAGCAGAGCAGAAAGCTCCATATGCATATGGACTCAGGAAAAGGAGAAATCACTATACATGTATAAAAGCATTAACATATAGTTATGAACGTGAGCGCGCACACACACACACACCACTTATAATTTGTTTAACATATAGTTTTCAGGCCTCCCTTAATTTTTTTCCTTTTTTCTATTTTGTTCAAAAACTAATTATAAACAAATGAGATGGCAATAAGTGGTGCTGATGTGGAACTGACATCAACCTCTAACAGTCTGAAAACTTCCATATTTCTTCTACATGAGCAAATACTTGATTCAATCACTTCTTCTCTTATCTCTTGTCAAAGAATGTAAAGCTAGGCTATGAGTAAAAAAGCCGGGTGCTTTTGTTACAGGGATTTCTTTCAAATTCTGTTGAACATAAAAGCCAAGTTATGAGTTGAAATCCCTGAAGAAGTGGGATTTTAGATTGATCTGTTTTTACAAAGGATCCAATCACTTGCATCAACGGACAACGGATGATTCATCCAATCAATGCTCTATGAGCATGAAAACTAAAGTACATATTGGTTGTATGGACAAACTGAAACAAAGAAAACCTACCATACAGTGCATCCCCCTTCTCAGGGTGATCAAATTCAGATAATGGCATTAGTATGGACTGTAGTTTCACTTTTCCTCCTCGCTTGTTCTGGTGATTACCAGAAAACAAAGTTAGAGTCTTAGAGATTCAACTCCAAAATATAAATAGACTACCTGTTCATGGGCCATGGGCCGGGCTCGGGCTTGGCTTTTGTTAAAATTCTAATGGGCCCGGCCTGAGATAGTGTAAAGTTGGGCCCGAACAAGCAAAAAATTTGAAAATGAACGAAGAGGCACAAGGGCAACTGAACCAACAACACCTGATACTCCATCAGCTTCTCTGCATGCTCCCTTTCTTCTTTGCTCGACTCTTTGAAAAAACTGACAGTAAAAATACCAATCAGCTTGATTCAAAAAACAATAAAAAAAGCCAAAGGTAAAAGAACGTTTGGGTCCTCGAGTGGTTACTTGGCCAGGCCTTTGAGAGCAACATTATCCCTATCAAAGTAGGCGAACATAGCATGATACGCGTAAGAGACATTGTATTCCACACTGTCACCAGTGGAGAAAGCCGCAAGTTAGAGAGAAAAGCAAATAGATCGAAGTAGAAAAGTAATCTGGGTCCTAATGATGAAAGATCGAAGTTGACAAATTGGCGTTGAAAATGAACCAAACTTCTTAATGAAAGACCAAATTGACATGGACCAACAACATTATAACACAGGCACCTCGATAAGAAGCGTAATAGAAACATGCAGTAAAATTAGTTCATTCGACAATGCTAAAAAAAAATAAAAGCAACATTACATAAAAAAATGAACAGACAAAAAAAACTAAAATAGATCAATAACAGTCAATAAGACAGATAAACAAAACGATGAGCCTCGTGAAAAAATAGAGCTTGAATCATGAGAGAACACATGGAAGATTTAGACAAGGAAAGCCTAGGGAAAAAAAGAGATTAGTGCATCAAAATGAAAGAAAGCGAAAAATAAAAAAGCAAAAAAGAAGAACAAACGGCCAATGGACTCGGAATACATAAAGCGATTGAAGATCCAAGAAGAGATAATATGAAGAAAGACTAAAACAAAGAAACGACTTTGATTTAAACAAAATCATGAGGTATAAAAGTGAGCGAAACAAAACCGACTTGATCTGCTCGTTGATGGCAGCTTCACACTCATCGGTGTACTTCTGACGAGCCAGCGACTCTTGGAGAGCAGAGGGGACGAGGGCAAGTTCTTTCTTCACTTCTTCAAATGGCTGAAACACAACGCCCGTGAGTGATTGAGACTCTTTTGATGCACAGACAATAAATCCATTGCCCGCGTTTCTCCGGGAGGGAGAAGACAAAGAAGCGGACGAGGAGAAAAGGGGAACAAGACTCTCCCCTTGTGTGGTCGGGACAAAGAGACCAGAAGCAGCAGCTCTAATTATCATGATTTGTTATATGATAAATGAGAAAAGAAATCAGAAATCGAAAAAGGAGGAAGAAGAGATCATGAAAAGGAAGTTAGCGAGGAGTGAGGACTCAAGTGACGAAAAGGGGGAATGAGGAAAGGGGTGTGGTTAGGAGATGAATATATAGCGGTGGTGTTAGGGTGGCTCTTTTCATTTGAACCATTGGATGGAGTGCCACGTGGATGATTAGGATAAAGTAAACAATAGAAGCGCGTGGCGAGCTTGTGGAATTGGCGAATATGCTTGTGGTTGGTCCGGAATCCCAACGAAATATCTGATCCTGGACCTAGTTCTCTCCACAGGGGTTTTATTTTTTTTGAAAAATTTACGATGCGGAAAAGATATGGTATGAGCAGAGTTTTGACCAATTAAAACCCAATAAATAATAAATTCCAGTCGATTGATTAGAAGTTTTTCAGATATCATATCTTTTCGATGTCATAGTCGGAACCCTTTTTTTTATATTGATTATTCGTTTCTTTTTTACCTTACAGGGGCTTTAATCTAATTACCGTGACATAGAACCGCAATTCTTTATTGTTATTAGCGGAGTTCGAAACCGCATCGCCTCTGGGGCTTTCCCGGTTACGTGCCAACCGACTGGGGTTTCATTACCTTTACCTTTTGTGACCATGAAAATTGGAATCTTATTTAACCTTTTGCATTTTGCGTATACCAAGAACGATTATTTATTATTTTATTAATTATGAGTCCGAGCATGATACGGAACAGGCACAATCAATTATTGAAATTTGACAGTTGTAGACCATTCGATTCTTTGATCCAACGGCGACCGGCGGTCCAATTGATGCATTATTTAAATTGGACTAAACAGTAATTAACAGGTCAAACTGACGAAACCGCTGATAACTATGTGATAATGGCTCATTTGTCGTTAGCATTGTATGATGGCGTCTGGCTCGTGTCTCCACGTGTCCATTCTACTGCGATTACGGGAGTACGCCGTCTATGGTTCTTACTTCTTAGCTACCATATATCGTCCTATGGGAATTCATTGATCCAGTCTCTCGATGACAGTGGCGGGGTTTGGGTGTGGCTTGAGTTTATTTGATAAATGGTGTTATGACATCGCTAAATCAGTATTTGTTTTGATAAATGGATTCGTATGCATACATACTGATAAAAATTGGTTTTAATTTATGTGTATGTTAATCGTTAGGAAATTATTTATTTTAACATTTTCCCAACAGTTAACCATTCATTTATTATTACGTTGATATGGAGTTTAGTGCATGGTTTTTAAAATCAATCTGGAGACTGAACCGATCAGGGGTTTGGTTATCGTGTCTAATGGTCCGACAGTTGGGCCCATTCTAATAAAAAAAATAAAAAAAAAATTAGAAGAGAAAATAAAAAATGAAAACCAGTCAAAACGATTCAAATAGTTCGAACGATTAATTGCCTGGGTCAGCTATTTGCTGACTAAAATCAACGATTTTTATGGAAAATTCGGTTTTGAAAAAAACTAGCTCGATTTTCCTGATCTGACTATCCAGTCCGATCCAATTTTGAAAAAGATGATTTAGTGGCGTTTAATTGTCAACAAATCCCAAAAAAATGTTTATCGACCACTTTTTTTCATTTATGAGTTTAGTGGGACTTACAATTGAGTTGGGTAGAGAACTGAGCCTATCCACCCAAAGAATGTCTGAACTTATTGATAATTGGGTTAGCTTTACTTTAGGACTATTCTATTATTATAGACTCTATGGGGTTTCATTTGAGGACTCCGGATCTCCTGCCCATGCCTACCCACAATTAGACCTATTCATGGGTCAGGGGGCCCGGGCTGGCCTGGCCCCTGGATGGGCTTGAACAGGCTTTTTAGCCCGCGGGCTTAACCTCGGGCCAAAAAGCCCGGCCCGCATAAAATTTGAGTCGGGCTCGGGCTTTGCCAAAATAGCCCGGCCCGAGCTCGACCTATAGTTAAACCTAAGTAAAAATCCTATGTGATGTCCATTTGAATAAATTTTTTGATTTAAGAAGGTTGTTGATTCATTTGTAGGCCCATTGTTAATTTAAATATGGGAAAAAAACATCTGAATTAAAATAGATAATTTTCATTTGAATAGGAAAAAATTCGAATTTCTTTTATTAGGTCGGGCTTCGGACTCGGGCTCGGGCTTCGGGCTTTTTATCAGGGCCAGGCTCGGGCCCAAGTTGTAGGCCCGTTGGTCGGGCCGGGCTCGGGCTCGGGCCTAACATTTTTCTGTTAATAAGGAGTAAAAGCCCGGCCCAGCCCATGAACAAGTCTACCCACAATACACCACCCCCCGTGAATTGGGAACATCTCCCCTTGCATAATACTATGCAGAGGATGAGATATTCTCCATGTGTGGTTGCGATAAACATGGGCAGGAGATCTAGGCTCTAATTTGAGACTAGTTCTTTGCACATTTTCTTACAGTTTGGGATCTGGTCTATCAAGACCTAGACCAAATTTGAACCTCTGACAGCATAATATTTTGTAGCCAATAGTCTACAACCCTATTTTTTCCTCTTAGGCTCTCACTTTGTCAATCACTCTACTCCAAAATCTGGTGTATGACTATTCTCTCTCTCTCTCTTTGAAAACAAGCCAAATATTGCCTCTGGGTGATGGGTTGAATAATTTAACCATTTGGGTCAATAATAGATTATGGTTTTTTAACTGCCGTTGATTTGGATGATTGGACCGTTTATCCCAAGAACCGTTCAGATTACCGGTTCCATTCTACCTCAAACCCAGTTCTTGGCCAAAAATCATTGAATCAATCAACGATTCGTTGATCCGAGCAGTCAAACTATCGACCTATCAACCAATTCAACAGTTTTTAGCTGTTTTATTTTTAATTATTTTTATTATTTTTATTTTTGTGTTAAAATGGGTTATCCATTCAAACCGGATAGTCGAACCATCAACTCGAAAACCAGCGACCAAAACAGTTCCATTTCCATGTAATTTTCTAAAACCATGTAATAGATTAATAGTTGTGAAAACGGCTCTAAAAATAATGTAGAAGTGAAAACCGCAAGGTGGGGCATATTATAGCTGATGTGAATGGAGGGATGAAGGCACACGAACGATTTGGGGGCTTTGTGTATTGCCCCTTTTTATAGTTTCATGCAAGATTTTTAAAACCAGATCGGACAAAGAACCATTTTGGGTCCAGTTCCTGAGTCCAACGGTTCAACTGTTTTAACTGAAGGGAAGGCCATTTAAAGCAAAAAATTAAAAATAAATTTAAATAAATAAAAAATGACTAAAACTGTTGTCCAGTTCAACAGTTCGACCACCCAGGCCAACGATTTGTTGACCAAATTAACGATTTTTGGCCGAAAAGCAGTTTTTGGATGAAACAAAACCAACTAAGTGACCATTTTCTAGTTTTTCTGGTCCGACCGTCCAGTCCAATCCGGTTTTGGAAACACTAGTTTCATGAGTTAGACAATAGAGGATCAGGTCCCCGATGCCAATGAAGGTCATAACCCCTGACCCTGGTGGTAGAGGGATTTGATCCCAAGCTTGCACTACAACAACCGGCCAAAAAACTTAAGGCACCTCCTTTGAAGCTGCTTCTAAAATTTTCGATATAGTTGAAAGTTTAAATTTGCAAATTTGAAAAATAAACCAATTTTAGAAAATAGATTAGAAGGATTTAAGGTTGCGATTAGACTTGTCCATGGGTCAGGTAGCCTGACAGGCCGGCCCAACCCAATCTAATTTGGACTTGGATAGAATTTCAGGCCTATAGGCTCGAGCTTGACCCTCTTTTTGGGATAAGCTCGAGCTTTCTCAAAAAAAAAAACCCAACCTAAGCCCAAACCCAACTTAATAATGTATTATATAATAAAAATATATTTTATATAATACATTTTTCTTTATTATTCTTCTCTTTTTTTTTCAAGTATTAGTAAGATCTTTTATTTTTTTTAGATTTCGAAGTCTTTTAACTATCATTTGTCATTTGGTTAGTTGTGTATTACCAAATTTTCCGGATAAGCAAATATAACTCCAAAATGATGGAATTCTTTCTCGAATACATTACTTATACGAATTTGTTCATTGACCAAGCTGGAAAAATGGTAATGTCTTTCTCTTGAGTGGTTTTGAGGATAGATTCAATGAACCTTCTTTTTTTTTTTAATTTTTTAAGGCTGCGTTTAGATAAATTTCATGATTTGTGCATTGTCAAGCTTTCAAATCAGGTAGGAACACAGGATCCAATGACCAATGACCAGTGACAATAACCTTTATACAGCCATGCATTTGGGAACATGACGCTTGTCGTCAGTGAGATGTTGCCATTATACAGCTGCAATGACGGTTGGGACTAGTTGTTGAAACCCTGTGGGAACTAGATCCGGACCATCTGTTCTCCTTCACTATTGTTATGTTTTTAAAAGTAATTTTCACCAAATGCTCCAAATCACTTTTTCGACTCATTTTTTCCCAAACCAACCCAAAGGTCAAAAACTAATGCTCGTCACATGGAGCCTAACTCATAATTATTTTTTCTGATATTTGCAGGAGAATAATTGCATCTCTCTGTCTGGGCGATGAGAGGACACACTAATTGGGGTTGCATGTTGTTACTTTTAGATCTATTATTATAGATCATATGGGGTTTGGTTTGAAATTGGTTCTACACGTAGACTTAAAGTGTGTGACTGGATATCATAACCTAGACCAGATGAAAACCTAGACAGCAATATGTTTTGTAACCGTAGTCACAAGTTTGCAACCCTATTTTTTCCCCTCTCCCTCTGTCTTTTTGTAGGTGCTTGACATCAATGCTATTTCCTCGCGAAGGAAACAGTGAAATATCAGTGTCACATCATAAATCTGTTTTTTTGGGAAAATGTGTATTGTTTAGTTAGTTGTTGTTTTGAAAAACATTTTATCAGACCATGCTTTGAAAATCAGGAAAAATGTAGTATGCCGACATGGTTAGCCCTTTTTGGTATTTTCCCTTTTTTCTATTATTGTTAACAACAGTATGCTAACATAACATTCAAAAATGCCTATGTGGTAGCAATAACAATAGTACTAAATAGAAAACTTGAAAAAACAACATATTTATGCCTCTCAGAAAATGACATTGATTCCAAACACCACCTACATTTAGCCTATAACAGTTGGTTCTCAGCTCAAGCCTTAGATGGAAAATGGTTTTTTGATCTGGTTGAACCACATACCTGATTATATTAAAGTTTGAGCTTAGGACTCGTGACAATGCTGTATAGACGAGGGAGAAGATCATCTTGATTGTGTGTTTTCTGTTTATAAAATTGAAGTCAAAAACATGTTCTTGAATCTAATTTTAAAAATATGCTTTCATCTAATTATTTAACACCATATCTCACAAATCACATCATTTTTATACTAAAAAGAAAATAAAAATTTTATTTTTATTTTAAAAATCAATATTTTGTTGGTTCAAAATAAGATTCAAAAACATATTTTTTTAGTGATGTGACAAGTTCAAAAACAATTAAAAACAAAAATATTCATGTTGTAAAACGCCCCCGTAAGTGTTTGGCTTCAAAGTAGTGCTGTTGTTATGTACGGCCATCATCGGGCTGAAACCTTTAATCATCTTTTCTCGGTGGGAGTTAATGGCACACAACACAAGATATGGGAGGGATAGAGCATATTGTCGATCTAATAGATCCCTTGTCTAATGGATGGTTTGGACCGGCTGCAGGATATGGACTTGTGTAAATTAAAAGCACCCTAAGGCTATGGTTGATTTGAAAGAAAAGATAGGGGAAGAAAGGCAAAGGCAGGGAAACCTTTAGGCTGCTTTTGGAAATAGTATAAATATCGGTTTGATGCATTATTGCACCCTGGCCCTGATTTGCATGTGTTTGGAAATATTTTAAAAATATCATTAAGATTGAAGTAAATTTGTCAGAATTTATTTTGATCCTGTGGAGAAAAACTATTTTGATTTTTTTGAAATAAATTCATACCCTTCATCAATTGAGAGAAGTACCCATGCTTTACATCGTTATTTGCCAAATCAGAAGTGTAAAGCTTCCAAAATTTGTCATTCACACGTTAGAATTGGATAGAGTTCCACAAATTGGCATACATTTGACTCGCACAACATATGGGAATTTCTTCCATCAGGCTTTGCCTACATGTACCTGTTAATCATTAGACATGGAATAATCAATTAATCGTTTTGAAGCACTTTTCTGCTTGAATATTTTATCTTTTTATCATATTACTAGAATTAGAACAAACATCCAAACGCAAATGACAGGGGTGTTGGGAGGAAACATGGATTGAAATACCAAACATTAGTACATCAATAATCTCTTGAAACATAAAGGCACACGATATGAGAAAATGGGAGAGTTAGCAAAGGAAAGTTCACTGGATGATCGATTTTCGGAGGAAGGGGTAGTAGGTATGAAACATATGGCCGGCGTTGAGGAGAGGGATTTTGCAGCGGTCAACGGCACACCCTCTCTGGTCAGCGTGAGAAGCAAATCTCCCTGCACAAATCCCTCTCTACGGCTATCCTTGCAAAAAGTCCCTCTCACACAATGGTAAGGGTTTGGGGCCTGGGGGTTTTCTTTGCAATTTCAGTGATCCGCGAAGCACCAGATATCTCTGCCTCAATCACCATTCACCACCACATCACCATCCATGTAGGCACCACATCAAATGTGTGTTTCGTGAAACGTGAAGCCATTGGGGGAAGCTAGAAATTTTCACTTCCCCAAACGGCTCATTGCACGAAAATCCACCCATTTCCATTTATCAGTGTTTTTATAATAAACGGTTGCACCAAACAGCCGGCTAACCTCTAATAAACGTTTATCGCGCTAAACACCTGTGTCACCTACACGGCAACGTTTATTGAGAAAATGCTAACGGTTTCAAACATAGTCTAAGTGGAGGTTGGATCAAAACCTAATAAAATGGATTCCCGGCCCCACTCCAAAACATCAACTAAAATGTAAAGGATTACTCTTTAACACTCCTCCAATTAAAATGTATTAATTTTCATTACAAAATGTAATAGACCTAAACCTTTCTCAGGCCATTTTCCCCCAAACCCTACTTGTGCTCCCTATCTCATTTTACTGTTTAACACTTTAATTCCCCTCCCCCACCCACAAAAAAAAAAAAACAAGAAAATTTTTTACTTCACCATTGCTCCCGACAATTTCACAAACACGACCTTCAAGCTTTGTTGTCCAGGTGCTCACTTATGCATAAATTTGGAGCACAAAAATTAATGCGGATAAATTCAAAAGAATTTATTTATTTGTTTTGCAAAAATGTAAGTGGGATACAATTTCTCTCTTTTTTTTTTTTGCAATCTCTTGTCTTTGACGAGATCCGAAACCACGACTAGAACTTGCAATTATGAGAAACAAGTAACACCCAACCTTCTATAAACGAAAATTTATTCACACCCAATCAATGATTAGAACACGAACAGCTAAAAGCAATGTCCTCACTTGTAGAATTGACGGAAGCCTTTTAAACCATAGGAATTTGAAGATCAAAATTTTCTAGGTTGATGTAGTACGAAGTTGTAGCAATTTCCGTGTTTCAATAATTAAAGAGTTGGACCATTTCTTCTTTCTTCCTTGATCATAGTGCAGCCCGTTTCTTCTTCTTTTTCAAAAGCAATGGCAGCGGTCGGAGATGAAATCGGTGGTAGTTGAAGGGGGGCGCCAAATGGAAGAAAGACCGATGGAGGGCTAGAGCTTCCAAGAGGGCTTTGCTCTTCTACCTTTATCTATTTATAATGCCTCTCTTTAAATGAATTGGCCTAAGAATTTGAATTCAAATTTCATTTTGGCCAACTATTGTAATTAATATGGGCCCACTAGATTGACAATTAGATGGTCAATCTTTGATCCCCTTTTAAACGTAATTAAATTCATAGATTGGATTTAACATGCCACTTGGCAGTGGGGTGGACCCATGCATCATTTAGTTCACTGACCAACCATTAATTCCCTTTTTTTTGTTGGATCAATTAAGCCTTGTTGTGTGATTTCCTTTTTTAAATAAGCTTCTCTCCACCGATTTTGGGTTTAATCCAATCAAGATTGATTGGTGAGGCTTGCTGAATAGGCCACTTGGCAAGAGTTGACCCCGAAGATTTCATCAATCCGATTAAGCTACCCTTGCATATCTATTAGCCAACCATATTTCCTTTTCTATGAAACCTCATTTAAGTGTGATTACCATTCAATTAGGCTCCACTGAACTGACTAATTTGTTAATTAATCTTGTTAGGATTTCATCTCGTGTAATATGCCGATTTAGGAATTTATTGATGGGTTGGTGGAGTACCTCTTTCTTGGGCTGAAGAATTAGTGAGTCCCTACACTAGGTCCCACCATGATGGGCCAAAAAAATTATATTCCAACAAACCTTCACCAAATTACCTATCATGAAGTTCCAGCATAAGACTACTACTACCAATGGTTGATCAGTCATTAGGCTCGTTACATCATCAATAAACCTCCATCAGGTGGTTAACCAATACATGACCAGTGGCTTCCTTCTTTTCTCAAGAGAACCAGAACATTTTTTTTTAAGTTAGTCTTCGGGTTTGTAACTGAATTCGTTAAGAACATGGAAATTCAAATGAAAAAACAAAACATTGAGGAGTAATAAAAACTAAATGATGAAGTGAGGAACTAGAGTAAGTTTATTTGTTATAGGCCTAGTGGAAGAAAAGGGTAAACAAAGGATCAAAAATGTCATATGAAAAACCTGCAATGAAGATAATTCCAATTTCAAGTGATGTTATTGATGGTTTAACTTATATGAAAAACCTTCAAACAACTATAGAAAAGCAAATGAAAGTCGTCAAATACAATATTAGGTTTCTAGTGAAATAAATGGTAAGGATAATAGAAGAAAATGATCTCTCTACTTGGAGTAGTAATGGTTGAAGTCAGGGCTTGAACTTTTTCAAGTCTCATTCGCTTTTCGGTAAGTTATTTATCTGAGTAAATACACTTACCTAGGTAAATGTTTCTTAGGAAAGACTTATACAGATAAGTGCATTTTCTCATATTCTTTTATTTCCCATGTAAATAAGTCAATGACCATTTTATCCATAAAAATCAATTATTTAAAGGAGCACTTTTGTTTCATTTAAATGTTGGTAACTTTCCCCCAGATAGGAAAGTTATTTATCCACCTAAAAGATGGGTATCGCTTACCCAAGAAAATAAACTTTCCCTGATACTCACATAAATCTGAAAAAATAACTAGGGTTTCTTGGTTAATGGAAGTCAAAATCCCATTGACCAACTTTCCCCCCTCTCAATATCCAAAAAAGAGAATGCCCTTAATTATCTCTAATTTATAAGAAAATTTTCCTCCTCATTCTTACGTCTTCCATATCTGGGTTAATCTCTATTACTACCTTTGGTTTCTTGCTTCAGGGTTTTCTTTGAAATTGCCTTTGGCACAAGCACAACATTTTCTCTCCTTGCTATGTCAGCATCACCAACTTATGTCCAATCAACAACTACTACAATTGGTTTGTACCCATTCAATGAATCGATTAACTATTTTGTTTTTTCAAATAAGAATTAATATTGAATTGAAAATTATTAATTTTAGACAAAGGAAATTGTTGAAAAGAAGCAAAATTTACTCTTTGCTACGACTTGTGCAATTAGTGAGTGGTTGGCTATAGAAGTTCTTGAAGTTTTCTCTTTTTTTTTGGCAAGGATAAAACTGGAATTCATTAAACAACAAGTTAAGGGAACATTTGGATCCCTTTACATGGTTTCTCAAAAAGATTGGTGAGGTTTACCAAGTTGGCACAACTATTTATAAAAGAGTTCATATGCCTAGCTCTCTTTGCCATTTCATGGGCTAGCAAAATAACTTCCCTGCTTACATACATGATTTTAATATTTTAAAAAATAGATAGAAGTTCCAAAATATGGTCATAGAGTGCTTGTTGGTCCCACTTTATCTGATTGTTTGTCCCTTTGAGCTTCGCTAACACTCCTTTAGCATCTGAAAACAAAAAACCTGTCTTTACACCCATACAAAAAAACTTTCTTAGTCCTCTAATCACTACCCAGAGCTCAACTGTTGCTACGGATCTTGCCAAATATGGTTCTCCTTCTGCAAGGATAAGATGAGACATGTGAGTGAACATATACAAACCAATAGATGCAGTTTGTGTGAATGGGTTCCATGAGCCATCAACAAGAATGATTGGAAATTTTGAGGAGAAAACTTGTTGTAAATCTTCTTCTGATTGAGGATCTGATGGATTGAGGAATTTTAGTCTGATTCTTTGTAACTACAGTAGCTTTCAGCCTTTCTCAATATTTGAAGGGGGTTTGGGTTCACTTTGTTAAATAATTGATCATTTCTTACATTCCCATATGCTTCTAAAGATGGCACATATCTTTGCATTATAGTTATACTTTATCACTTTATTTTTCAAATGAGAGTTGTGTTGCCACCACTACTAGATTAGGTCCACTTGGCCAGAGTTCAAAAAGATTTCTGGTACCAAACCAACATGAGCTTGAATCCAGATTGCCCTAGAGAGGGAGCATTGTAGGAAAATGTGCTCTTGGGTTTTTGGAGAAACTTTACAGAAAGTGCACCCAGTTTCTTCTCTTCTCATACAGCTCCATATTTTTGTCTTGGTTCGAACAACTCTATGGAGAACCTTCCATATGAAGATTTGGCATCTGTGGGAGCATGGACTTTTCCAGATTCTGGACCAGCTTAGAGGGCTTATTTGTGTTTGGAGTGGAGTTTCTAAGAGTGAGTGGTAAGCTGAATTTACTGTAAATTCTCCATTGCTTGTATTCTTCCAAAGAAGTCTATCAGGCTATTGAATGTTCATCAGAGGGATACTTAGAATAGCTTCAATACTTCTTTCTTCAAATAGGCTATTGAGGAGGTCAACATTCCAGGTTTGTTGATCTGTGATTAGCTCACAAACTTTCATATGGATGAGTTCAGGGCTCTCAGCTCTTTTGGCTGGAATGTTGCTTTCAAGTTGAGACACCCATGGGTCCATAAAAGCTAAGATAGATCTACCATCTCCAATCTTCCAGAAAAAGTAATTTTTTAGTTTATTTTTTAATTTGATAATACATTTCCACCAAAAGGAGTCTGAGGCACTATATTCCCTTCTCAACCCCCCTAAAGACACTATATTCCCTTCTCAAACCATTAAACTCACTAAAACAGAAAATTCATAAATAACGATGGAAGAGAAAGTGATTGTAGTGATTTCAATGCGAATTGGTTAAAGAAGAGAAAATGACCTCGCTTCGAGTATAGGAGTATGGATTAAGTCAGGGTCTTTTTTTTTGCTCGGTTGGTTTATTCCACTAATGGCGTCCTTCGGTTTTTAGGATTGTTAATGGAGGGGAGCTCTTTTGTCTAATGACATCACCAGATAAAGGAGGTTCTAGTCCAATTAAAAAAAAGAAGAAGGGAGATTTCAGTATTTAGGAGAAAAGTCAGTGGAGGTTTAAGTTTTTTACTCCAATCAGTGATAAACAAAAACCTGCCCCAACCGGTGCAAGCCCCACAGGGTCAAATTGTCATCTCTATCCAACCTAAGACCAATCCTCTAATATGGACCTCAAGCTCATCTTGATCTAATCCAATGTCAAAGCCTAAGTTCGTAGACCAATGCCTTAATTGAGCTAAACCCAATACAACATGGATGATGGGCTTGGGTGGTCATGTTGGTTAGGGGTGACCATTAGACCTGTTCACGGGCTGAGTTTCGGGCCTGACTTACACTATGTTGGGCTCAGGCTTCAGGCTGGGCCCCATTCAAATTTTAGCAAAAGTCAAGCCCGAGCCTTGCCCATGAACAAGTCTAGTGATCATAGAAAACCAAAAAATTGAACTGAATCAATAAAACCAACTTGAAAATTCTGATTAACTAGTATTTTTGAAAAATTGATTTTGATTAACCAAACTGGTCAATTTGGTTTCAGTTAACCAAATCGAAAATTCAGGTTAACCAGTATTCTTCAGACTTACAGGTCTCTCTCTCTCTCTCATACACCTAAATCTAACCAATCACCTGAACTCTCTCTCTCTCTCTCACTAACCAATCACCTGAACCCTCTGTCTCTCTTTCTCTCTCACTCTTCACCTGCCCAACCCTCTATCTCCCTTACTCTCTCTCCACCTGCCCGAGGATCGCCTCATCTCTCTCTCTCCCCTTCATACGCCTTAACTAACCAATCGCCTATAAGTTTGAATTGGTTAGTTAAGGCATATATGAGAAAGAGAGCAAGAGAGAGAGAGAAATGATCTCCAGACATGTGGAGAGAGAGTAAGAGAGACAAAGGGTTGGGCAGGTGGAGAGAGAAAGAGAGATAGAGGCGATTGGTTAGTTAGAGAGAGAAAAAGAGAGTTCAGCGTATGAAGAGAGAAACATGTCTGAAGAGAAAGATGGGCTCTCCTCAAGCAGGTGGAGAGAGAGAGAGGAGAGCCGATGAGAGGAAGGATGAGCTGAGAGAGATGGAGGAGGAGCACATCTTATAATTCAGGTGCAACACGTGTGGAGAAGAGAAGTCATTCTTAAGCACCCCAGTCGTTATAAGAATATAATTATATATATATAAGATTTAATATTTATAATATAATATATTTCTAATATTTTATTATATATATAATATATATTATAACTATCAAAAAACCAACGAACTGATTCAACCTAAAAATGAACCAATCAATTGATTAACCAATTGGCTTTGGTTTGATTTCAGTTCACGATTTTTCAAAAATCAGTGGTACTGTGGCATGCACTCCTAATGTTAGTTGGATATTAAGGTTTTCATGCTTATATGTGTATACATATATGTTGCACTTCTACATTTGATTTGGATTTTATAACCTAACTCACAAGTAGATATCAAGAAAAATAGATGTATAAACACAAAACTTATATGTGTATACATAGCATGTATAACATATATTTGTATATTTTTGACATCTATACTGTTATAAAGTGAATGTTTGCCTTAATTTCGGTGCAAACTATAAAATTTAAATTTGATAATATAACGTCAATTTGTATCCTTTTTTTTTTATTTGCACACATGTACATGCCCTTAGGCTAGTGTGTGACTTGAATTGGTTATATAATTATTCTAAATATACTAGTTGTTTTTGCAAGTTTGTATGATGTGATGATTGTCCTTGTTTTGAAAAACAAGATCATACATGTTGTGAGCATCCCTAAACCTAAAAGAGAACCAAATTCATAAGGCTCCATTCTTTTGCAATAAATATTTCATTTGTAGTAGGTGTAAATGTATGGGAATGCAAATGACTGATTGTAAATTTTGGTTAAATTTATCTTCTGATTCAATTGATTCAACCAATGACATGGTCCCCACTTTAATGACAAAATAAAGGCGGGATGAAAGGTTTGTATGGAAGCAATCAAATAAGTAAAATAATGTATCAAAATTAAAGCATTTAATAGAATAGCTACTACGAGCAAACATGGCCTAAGTGCAGAGAGCTGTGATTTCAGTGAGCTGGACTTGATAACGACTTGTTAATATTTATTCAGTGGGCAGCTGTACATTTGCTGTTGAGCTCCTGAATTCAGTTGCACCTTCTCTACATAGCACAATGATTATCCGGATGATTCTTTATTATTATAATATATCCATTTCGGTTCTGTTGGTTGGGATTTTGCAGAGTGCAGTGGACGCTCCCCACATTTTTGTGATCCTGTAACCCCTGTTGGTGGTCCCCCGAGAGATTTTTATCATAGAAACTAGGTATTTTCACAGCTCTTGACTTGCTGAAAACAAGAACCTAAGTACGATATGTTTTCACTTTTCAGTTTTCAGGTAAAGCTAGCATGTCTGAATCCTAGAAACTAGGGCTCCCCACATTTCAGTTTTCACTTTAATGATAAACCCATTGAACGATTGCAACTATAACTTCAAAATGTAATACCACCAACAAAGATCAAGTTAATGGTTTTCATTTATTCCTCATGATAGCATGGGTTAGAGGCTAATTAAGGGTGATCATATTTTCAACAAAGGTTAGGACTTAAGACCATCCCCAATCTATGCCTTCCAAGACCGTAGATGGCTGGACCATTATTTGATAATCGACTTTTATGTATATTATGGAGAATTTACTATATGTTTTTCAAAATACAACACAAAACAACTGCTATATTAACAAAAATTAATAAAATTGTGGAGGCGTTTGTTTGTTTCCATCGCTGCTTTGAGAAAATGATGACACATTGGAGCCATATCAGCAATTCACCTTCAATGGACGTTGAATCTGTTATTTGGTTGATCATTTTCTCAAAAAAACGGCTGTCGATAAAAATTTCGTATTAAATTTGGAGTATAAAAAATGTAGATAAATTCAAAGAAATTTAATTTTTTTTAGAGATGTAAGTGGGATACAAACTCTTTTTTTTTCTACAAAAGAGACTCTAATGTAAATGCACTTTTACACCGATTGAGTTGAGAAACGATGGTTCAGTGAGAGTGTAAAATATGGACCAGCCATTGTGCCCATTTACACTCATCTTGTTGCAGCTGGAGATTTATTAGAGGGAGGGAGGGAGAGAGAGAGAAGGGTGGAACCAGGGTGTAAAGATCTCCCTTCTCAGAAGCTCAGAAGAGAGAAAGGGAAAAAAGACAGAGCCACCAACGGGAGGAAAACGCCTAGGAACGATGAGATACTGCAGCCATGGAGGAGCAAAATGCCCAGAAGCTGAGAACGCCCATCTGAATCGACCTCCAAGTTCCCCCAATCAAACCCCGTCGAAGGTGGTGGCGGTGAAGGAGAATGCCCAAGCAGAGAATGCCCATCTGAATCGGCCTCCAAGTTCCCCCAATCAAACCCCGTTGGAGGTGGTAGCGGTGAAGGAGAACGCCCATCTGGATTTGCTCCGATGCCACCGATATACACCACCTAATGTTAGGAGAGAGAGAGGGAGAGAGAGAGAGATGTATATTTATTACATCGATTGTCGATGTAATTAAATTAACAATAAACATGGTGTAAAATTACATGTTTACCAAATGTCTATAAAATTAAACCGGAGTGTAAAATTTACCCCGGTTCAATTTTACACCTCTACCAAACGCAGCTTTAGATACTCATTTTTAATGATAAAACCACGCCTGAGTGGCAACTCAATCCTAATGCCTTTTTGGTTGTAGAAATCTTGGTTGAGAGAGAGAGAGAGAGTAGCAGCATTTCTCTATACACTGCCAGTCGGGTCTTGACTTTTTCTTGAATAATCATGAATGAAATTACTAGAAAAGGATGGACAGATGCCTTACAATCTTAATCAGTGCAAAGCAAAAAAAAAAAAAAAAACTCGTGAGAGGGGTGGGGTGAGGAAAGACAACAAGTATTCACCCTTGACACAAGATTGACTAGCTAAGACATGAGATATAATGTTCTTAGACCTAATATGCAAAAGGTAATAAAATCAAACCCTTGCAAATCCACAACCAAATGTTGCTGCTCCGAATTGCAACAAGGGTGACGCTGATGACAAGTAGAGGAACTTTGAACTGGTGGCGACCTGATCATTTAATGATGATCGGAGGCCTTTAGGTGGCTCCCGAGGAAAGGTTCTTCAACATTTTAGTTAGGATTAGATGGGAATCAGGGCCAGTTGAGCTGGTGAAGTGAGCTGCGAAGTGTAGTGCAAGTTGTGAACAATATGAGCAAGTGAGCAACGAGATCGAGAGCAAGAAGTAATGCATGAGATGAGAGTGCTACCCTGGATGGAAAGTCCTCATACAAGCGTTTGGACTTTGGAGTGTCTCCCTTGGTTAGGGTTTTCCACTCTTCCAACGGTGGGTGGCCCACTTTGCTTTCAGTTTGTAAGCCACGCATCACCTCCTCGCATAGTTTTGGACCAATCCATTAATTGTGCAAGAGTGTCTCTAACAGTGGCTCATGTGTCCCATTGTTGACAGGGCGGAGGGCTCAAGCAGTTAGTTATGTTGACTCAAATCGTGGGGATAACTTTGGCTGTCTCAGTTGATCAGGGCCAATAGCATAGGCTGCTGAGAGCGTTTTTGGGCTGGGCAGGCTGGGCATGTTCACCTATTCGAGTCCGGATCTCCTGCCCATGTTTATTGCAGTCATATATGGAGAACATTTCATCCTCTACATAATATTATGCAGGGTGAAATGTTCTCAATTCACGTGGGGTGGTGTATTGTGGGTAGGAGATCCGGAGTCCACCTATTCATGTTCATGTCTTTCTTTTTTATCAAAATAAAATAGGGGGAAATTACTAATTTATCCACTCATGATAACGTGGCATTTCCAAAATTGCTCTCAACAATATAGGTTGTTGGCCCCCAACATCCAAATCCCATGTCGTCTGCTGCCCCATTGCCAATGAGCAACACATGTCACTTCCGTATTGGTTGGAATTAGTTGACCACATGTTGCCTTTTTAGTTGAAGCTTTGTTGATCATGTATTTGTTCCTTAGGCTGTGTTTTGTTACACTGCAATTTTATTTGCACTAGTATAAATGCAAGGGAGTGCAAATGAATATAATGTAAATTCTCTTCGTTTAATTTTGTTTTAGGTTTTACTTTATTTTGTTTCATGTCTTAATTTATTTCATTTGTACTGCAATCAAATAAAATAAGATAGGATTTTAAACAAAAATATGGCAGAATTTACACTCAAAATCATTTGCACTGCCACAATTTTTCATTAGTGCAAATTTAATTGCATTGCAACCAAACATAGCCTTAGGTCGGCCACATTTTTACATCTCAACTTGGCCATGTGTTTGTTTTTCATTGGAGCACGGACCATGACTGCATCACCAATGCTGTATTTGGATGCGATGTAAATCAAGAACCGATGTAAAATTTACATCGGTTCGCTTTTGTACGCGTTTGGTAAATAAGTGTAATCATTATTGACGTAAAACTACACTCCAATTCAGTTTTGCGCACGTTTGGATGGAGTGTAGTTTTACGTCAATGATAGATGTAAAACCTCATCACATTTAAAATTTTACTTCGACAATCGATATAAAATATCGATTTTATCGATGTAAAAATTAAACCACTTTTTACATCGATTTCAAAATACAACGGTCATTATATTTAAGGTTTAGTGTAAAACGTCATCAGCGTATTTTTACACTGATAACGTTTTACACTTCTTCCAAACGCAGCCCAAATATCACCTTGCAATGACAATTTATAAAGGATCTTAACCAATTAAACCACTAGATTTGTTGAGCGTCTTGGCTACCCTAAGACCAATAGGCACCGTTCAAGATGAGTTGATTTATTCCAACTTTTATTGTTGAAGGTGGGTTAATTTCTTCACACTTATTGTAAATGTAGGTCGAAAATTAGTTAACCTGCCTTAAGCCGTTTAAATTTCTGACCTAACTCCCAAGTAGACTTGTTCATGGGCCGGGCTTTTACTCTGTATTAACAGATTTTTCTAAGGCCCGAGCCCGAGTCCGGCCCGACCATCGGGCCTACAACTTGGGTCTGAGCCCGGCCCTCATAAAAAGCTCAAAGCCTAGGCCTGGGCCCGAGCCCGAAATTTAACCCATACTGTTACTATTGCTGAAGTGGCTGAATTGAGAGAGAGAGAGAGAGAGAAATTATAAAGAAAATAATAAAAAATGTATATATTAAATTATAAATATATATTTTAATAAATATTATATTATTTATATATTTCATATAATATATAAAATACATATTATATATTTTATAAAATATATAATGCTGAGTTAGGCCGGGCCGGGCTTTTTTGACAAATCCCGAGCCTAGCCTGAAACACAGTCGGGCTTACTGTGTTAGGCCTGAGGTCAGGCCTACAAGCCTAATTACATAACCAAGCCCGACTGGGGTGCGGGCTAGGTCGGGCCATCGGGCTACCCGACCCATGAACAGGTCTACTCCCAAGGTTTTGTAGATCTTGGCTCACATAGCACATTTAATGAGCACTTGGTAAATATTCTGGCAAATATTCAAAAGTGGTTTTTAATCTTTTTCAAAGGTAGGCTGGGGGTATTTTAAGAGACAGGTGTAAAAAAAAATCTAAGTGTGTATTGAATGTGCTTACAATGTTGTGCCTATCTTATTTGGATTTCACACAGGAATGGTCGTGTCCTTGTCCATGAGACTAATGTTCCATAGTTTTCTCGCCATATAATGTTTCCTTATTGTGTTTCAATGGTTGAAAGTTGAATCAGAACCCACGTTCTTATTCACTTCCCTTCTACCCAATATAACTACCATTGCGAGGACATTCCCTGACGAATGTCTACAGCTCCCACCATTCAAACACGTGGCCTTCTCATTTTTTTTTGGAAATTTAGACACATGGCATTTTTTGAGAAGTTATTAAAACCCACCACCACTATTCAAACAAGTGGTCTTCTCATTTTTTGAAAAAGCTAGACACGTGGTAATCTCTATTAAAGCCCACAACCCACTAATAGGTTACAACCTCCTACCATTCACACATGTAGCCTTCTCATTTTTCTAGAAAGCTAGACACGTGGCTTTTTCTAAGAAGTTGATGCTAAAACCCACAACCCACTACCACCACTCAGACACGTGGCATCTTATTAAATCAAGAAATATGATTCAAAAAGTGGGTAGTTTCACTCCTAAACATTTTCAATAAATAGTTATTTATTAGTTTAACACATGTTTATCCATAATCTGTTAAATACAAATAGTGATACCCATTAAAAGATCACCATAAACCCACATTTGTTTTCAAATGATTTTTTTTTTAAATAAAATACTTTATTAATTACAAACTTGATTTATCTTTTAGGAAGCAACTTAATTTAACTTTTAAAAATAAATAACTCAAAATAGATTTATTAGATAAATAGTAATTACCAAATAAAGTGGGTTATTGTTTACCAATAAAGCCTCATTTAACATCTTAAATCAAATTAAAAAAAAACATAAATTAATAATAGGTTTCAAATAAAATAGGTCTGAATAGATTGTCAATTACATAGATGCAAGACCCATATTAGCTTTTTAATTTAATTTTTGGTAATTAAATAGTAAACTTCAAACTAAATTATAGACACATTTAATTACCCCTTACTTAATATTGGGGTCATTCTCTAGTAAAAACATAAAGGTTATTTCCATGCATGCTAATGCTTAAGTCATTTCTATGATTGTATATTTCTCACTTAATTTCTTCGAAGTTAAATAGGTTCATGTCATTTCTACAAATTCAAACTGTTCATCCCATAACGATATAGGTCTCTTAGAGAGGGCCTTTGGATGTTTTGAAAAGTCCGACTATGTTTAAGAAAAACGGGAAAAAGTGAATCAGATAATAACAAATAAAAAAGAGAGGTTTAATCTAACAAATTGTTGAGCATGAGGAGTTGAGGACATATGAACATTATCAACTTTTATATCATTACAACTAACATATAACTTACTTTAATAATTAGAGTCGGGCACCACAATAGATTTATTATTATTATTATTATTATTATTATTATTATTATTATTATTATTATTATTTGTTTTAAGGCACAAAGCCGAAATTCATTCAACTAAAACCTTGATTACAAATCATTGCTCACACCAATAAACATTTAACTCATTGTACTTCATTGCTTCATTATTTTTATAATTTGATTTGAATAAATTGATTGATAAAAATAGATTAAATGATAGGGCAGATCTCTTAAAGTATTTTTAAGTTTTAGAAAATGGACTTATTCACCCTTACAATTTAGAAATTGTCTTAAAATACCTTTAAGTTTTTCTGACAATTGACTAAATTCTTCCCAAAAGTTAACATCCATTAGCGTTCTGTCACAATCTGTTCATATGTAAATCCATGTGACGTATATAATTTTTAAATTCCACTATTACCCTTTTATGGTCAATTTTGTCCTCCAGTACCATTCAAAATTTCAAAATATAACTCAACAAAGGCCAAAAGTCTTTTCCTTTTTCTAAAATTTAGAGATATGCATCAACTGAGAGAAAACAATTTTATGAGATCGGTTTCTATCAGGGCAAACTTGTGCCCACACCATTCTAACAACCTTTTGCAACCTTGCTTTTAGAATATCTCCCCATGAAATAAAGCACACAAGTACAAAGATATTCTCAATCCATGGTAATAAAGACTGCTCGAATGGGCTTTACCCGGACTAAAGCCAAACTCCAACTTTATCACACATAAACAAAATATCCTAAGGGTTCCAAATTTAGTTTGATAAACCATTTCTATCTATGTTCTAGAGTGAAGAAAAGAGTAACCCATTTGCTTTGTAAAGCGATATAGCATCCCTACACCTTTGTTTTGTAGCCTTGACTAAAACAGTAAAAGCAAGAAACTATTACTTAGGCACACATTCAAATAGGGATGGCGAATGGGTGGATTGTTAGATTGGGTTGGGTTGGGTGTGGGTTGAGTATCAACCCCCTCATATTGATTCTCCAACCCAATTGCCACCCATATTTATTGATGTTAGTGGCCACAACCCACCCTAAACCAAATTGTGATTTTTTTTAATTTTCTCTATTTCAAATGAATTAAACATGGAAACATCAACTAAGAAGACATAAAAATGATAAAAAAAGTTCAAAAAATATTTTTCAAATGAAAATAAAAATGCACAAAAACACTAAAAATGATAAATATATTTCATATAAAACATAAAAAATTATAGAAAAAAATAAAAATAAATAAATGAAAGTATCAATTTACATAAAATATAAATTTGTAAAAAAACGTAGAAAACTTCAAAAAATACAAAAAAAGCATAAATTTAGCAAAATAGAAATTGCATACAAATCAAATAGATTATAAAAAAACTATAGAAAAAACAAAAAATGCAAATAAATAACAAAAAATATAGCAAAATGTATAATCTACAAAAACAACAAAAATTATGAAATATTTAGAAAAGTGATAAAATTCAAAGAAAATACAAAAACTACTAGAAACATAAAAATTGCAATAAAATTTCTTTGAATTTTTTAATGCAAGAAAATAAAACGTAAAAATGTAGGAAAATTTTTTGATAGAAGTTTTCTTCATTTTTTTAAATTAATAGAAAATTTAAAAATGTAGGAAAATATAAGAAAATTTGAGAAAATATTTTTGATTCCATCTTCTTTAAAGGTAGTGAACATATATCTATCTTCATAAGGAAGATGATGAACACAAATATGGGCTTGAACCATATCTAGCATGATCTCCTCCTTTACAGGCGGTGGATCTGTTTTATGAACCTGTATTTGTTTTCATAGAGGAAGATGATGAAGGTTTGAACCAGATTTGCGATCTCTTCCTTTACAAGCAATGGATCTATGTTTGCAAACCCATATATATCTTCACTACCCTATATTCAATAGAGGAAGACAACAGTGTAATCCCCTCCTTTACAACTTAATGGGTACTTCGACCCAACTCACCCTGACCATCTTCCCCTAACCCAAATGAATGGCTCAACCCATAATGATCCACATCTTAAATGGGTGGGTTAAATGGGTTGGGGTCAATATCGCATCCCTACATTCAAAAGCACAACATCCCTAGCCACCTGCATTATTATTTATATTTTCTTCAATATTGAAAGTAAGAAACAATAATTAATAAATTTTTAATTGAAGAAGGACTTTAGAGATTACCATAAATAATCAAGTTTAAATTTTATTGCTTAGAAGATACCCATCTTTATAATAGTAGTTGGAGGAACCTAGAAATAATTAAGATGAAATATGAAAATTAATTATTTGTTTATATGAAAAAGTATATATACTATGTTGTTTGTTTGTTTGTAGAATAAGAATTTGAATACCTTACCTACTTCATTGACTTTCTCTTCCTCTCTCTCTCACACACACAAAAGTGTGCCTTTGTCCTCAATTGTTATAATTCAATTAGCAAAAGATCTCTCTCACACACGCACACGTGTCCCTTTGTCCCCAATTGTGTTAATTCAATTAGCAAAAGGCAATTAAAAGCCTTGATATAAAAAATGTTACATGTTTATTCAAATGCTCATTTTGAAAATTAAAAAAATGATGGATAAAATACTCATTTCATTAATTTAGTGGTAACTACAGTTCTCATTTATCAAAGAACTTAGCAATAACGATAATTTCTAAACAGTAGGGTGGGGTGAATATATCAATTTACTAAAACATATGGGCATTTTAAAAAATTTGTCTTAAATAATATTAGTGGTTAAACCCTTCTGTTTTGGTAATGGACACGTTCCATATGCAAAAGTTGCGTATTGTGTTTTGTTCAATCAATGCAATATGTTTTTCATTATAATTTACAAACAAATATATGGACATTTAGAGAAAATGCCTGATCAGTACCTTATATTTAGGGTTGTGTTAAGTCAGTTTCCAAACTTTAAATATGTCTTTGCATTATTTGAATTTTTAAAAACTGTATAATAGGTCCTTATCGGACAGGTGAAATGATAGCAATACCGGCCCATTATATATTATCTAATTTTTTTTATCTACCACATCCACATAAACCAATTTAATAATAGAATGGCTTGAATTGGTAGCGTTTCAGATACAGTGATTGTGGCGGAGAATCACAATGTTTGAGGGCGATTCAAAATGGATTAAAGTTGACTAAAATTTCCTGTACATTGAGTATGTATTTGGAATCATGGGCGTTTATTGAATAAACGCTGCCACATATGCACCACTTTAGCATTTCCTCTATTGTGCTGATTTGTACTCATAGATATTTGAAAAAGCAGGTATTGCTTTATGTGCGTGTGTACATTGGGGAAGCTTCATTTTAACACTTCCCCCAATGGGTAAGCGTTTATTCACTATTTTGCTGATGTGGCGTCTAATGGTGCCTAAGTGTCAATAAACAGATTCATTATTGTTTTTCTCAGTTTTACAAACAAATCAAGTACAAATGTTTACACATACTTATCATCGAGCCTAACTCATTGAGAATCGGTACCACTGTTACTCTCTCTTTATCTTCTCCAAGGTAAATATGGTTTAAGCACTCCCTTTACCGTACTTGCTTTGCTCTGAAAGACATCACTTTAGATTCTTCTCAGCTCATGCTGACTCCCATGACCGTTGACGGCGAGGGAGCATCGCCACCTCCTCCCCCTGCTCCCATCTTCGACGGCGAATTCATCCTTTAATTGCTTCAAAAATACCCTCAACCCCATATACCTCCTTCAACACCACCAAACACCAGTTCTTCTTTAACCCCACCTCCATCTCTCCCCGTCAATCCTTTTTGGTAATCTTGGTGCTGGTGGAAATTTGTTGCGGCTTCTAGAAACAACAGCAGAAGAGCACACTAATGTTTGGTTCATTGGCACGAGAACTTTGGAGCCACGAGGGGTTATTGAACGGGAATTCTTCGCAGCCCCGAGCCTAGAGGTTGATGGGGTAAACTTAGAGGCGCAATTCAATATTTAGAATGATCAAGAAAAGGTTTTGGGTAGCAAAACCTCATATGGTTGAGAGTTTTGTTCTCCAAGTTCTGTTGGATTTTACTCTTATGGGTTTGATTGGTCAATTACATGAGAAATTGCACCTACACACTTGATTGAAAAATTAGCTTTTCTCTTACAAAATCCAGTTTTGAACTTGTCCCCACATTAGAAAATTATAAGCTTTATTTTCTGTATTTTAATAGGAGCTGATTTACACTCCTTAGAAATAGTAGAGGAGAGTATGGGGGTTTGATACCGCGCAACGCACGTGCACGCGTGCGTGCGCGTGTATGCGGCGCAATGAGGCACTTTGGAGGTGCACTTTGCTCGCATTTCACGCGCACCCGCGTAGCTCGCAAAGGGCGGCTTTGGTTTTGGTGTGATGGTGACCGTTGATCACCATTGATGAGATCAACGGTCACGATTTGATCGGGTGTAATCAAGAGGCACAATTCAAAGTTAACAGTCATTAACTGTTAACTACTTTTTAAACAGTCACAATGATTGAAATTGTAACTGTTCAAGATGCCTTCTCTAAACCAACACCTACCTTTTCTTCATACCTCTTCATAAACTATTTAAGGAGCATGAATCAGACTTCAAAAACACACATTTTCGAAATCCACTTTCTCTCTCTCTCTCAGTCCGGTCTGCTACAGTCTCATAGAAGATTTCTTCGGAGATTCTTCAACTTTGCTGGTTGCAGATTCTCGCCCAAGGCTCTATTGTATCCTGGGAACGGATTTGCCTATAACCCAACAGCAAACTCAGTGAAACTGAGTGCGGGAAAATAACGTTCTAAAGACAGTGTCTTCAGACGCGCCTCAGAGCTTCTTCTCCAAAGTTACAGTGACCCCATTTTCCAGCAATTTTAGAACGTTATTCTGCAATGAAGGTGGAAACAAGCATGACTTTGATCAAGATGATGAACTAAGATCTTGTTCGATGGAGCAAACTTCAGCCGATGGCAAGACAATATGATTTTCTTTCTGACCACACTAAAATTATACTATCTACTGGACCCGAATTTGCAATCACTTCCTGAACCCATTGACAAAGACTCAAAAAACTAAAGAAGGAAAGAACAAAACGAGAAGATGACTCACTTCTGTGCCGATGACACATACTGAATGTCTTATCAGACCATTTCTACAACTTCTAAAATGAACTTACATCTTCAAAAGAACTCTGAAAGGCCCTGAAATTCAAACACAATGTGCAAGAAATAGGTACGAATAAGTATCTTATTACATAGTACTTTGACTTCACCACAATAGTTGAGACAACTATTGTGCATAATGAATTCATTAAAAATGATAAAAATTAATGAAAATTTAAAATGCATAACCCATTTTATTAACAATGATTTATTGCAAAAATTAGTAAATAATAATGAAAAATACTAACAATTAATTAAAAATAAGAAATTTAAATATAAAAAATATTAATTGATAATTTCAATAATATTATAAGATAACTTTGTATCTATTTTTTGTTCAAATTCGCGGTAATTAATAGGAAGGATACCATGAATTTTRTTTATCCAAACCTTTTCTATTGAATCTTTTATCGAAGTAATTGAATAATTATTCATGATTGAGCATGAATACAGTATTTTGATTGTTCCATGATAGAGTCCGTTCAAAAAAGGATCATACATTTTAGGCAAGCAAATTTGTTCAGTTTCATCATTACACAATCGAGTCCTTTTTTCAAGTACATCCAAAACAAGAGATCCCTTGTCTAGGGCTTCGATTCGATTTCTAAACTCGTTATTTAAGTTATCCTTTTTTTGTTCATTGATATAAACCCAATGATTATATAGTTTGTCAGAGGAGAGTTTTTCTATCGTGCATAAAGAGATCTTTTTTGTATCATTTCTCCAAAAGTTGATAAACTAGGTGGATATGTAAAAGATATTCTTTGTTTTCCATCACTTTGGCATGTATAAAAAAAATATTGTGACATTTCATTTCTTACAGTATTTTCTAACCGATTTTTTTTATATATATCACAATGGATGATTCCATCATTTATAATTGAAAAGAAGAGTAACAATAGGTTTTTCAAACCAAAAGAAAAAGAGGTCTTTATCCTGTTTAGTCCCCTTCGTTTCGGAAGTTGTTTCTATTTCTACATCTGTTTCTTCCTTACTTTCCCCCTTTCTTCCGTTTCTGAGGTTTCTTAGTGAAAATAGGTGATGACATTCTGCCTAAATAGTAGACACTGGTGATAAATAAGAGAATATAAAGATTTGAGCAAATAGAATGATTTTGCCATATCCAAAATAATACCAATCCAACCCATTTCATGAATAAAATGTGACCAATTAACCAACCAACAAAACTACTTGTTACAAATAACATCTTGTTGTTGCATCGAAACATATAAATGTTGACTAATCTGGCTAACGTTGAACTTGGTAAAATGAAATGGTTGAATAATTGAAAAATGAGATTATTCAGGAATACCATTGAATGTTGAGATTACACATTGAATTTCCAGTAGTAGATCCATAATCAAAAAAGTGTTTGTGATTGTTCCAAAAGAAATAAAACAAAAGATACAATAGAACTAGGACAGTTATTGTATGAGGTTTATCCAATGCTAGATGCAGAGGCACACAATAGATCGATACGAACATCATGAGCTGTCCCGTAATAAAACTAGTTGTTGTTGATACCTCATTCTCAGTTCCTTCTTCCATAACCCGAGCTCGGAGAAGGAAGAGATAAGAGGGCCCTATGGAGAATGTGGTTATAAATCCATAATAGAGTTCGACCACAACGACTAAACTGATTATCTTCATGCATAAGGAGAATAGATTACCAGGTAGAAAAGATTTCAAAATCATCATAAACCTCCCTTTTTTTCTTTTCTATTTAAATTTCTTGATTATTATATGATGATTTCTTAACCTTCCATATATAAAAATAGAAAGAGATAGACTAGAAATAACATCTCTTATGTTAGATATATATAGAAAAAGAAAGCATGCAAGTCATGTCATGCCAGCCAGTACGACCTGATTTATACCTCTACTTAAACTCACACAATACTGAGGACGGGGCGGAAAAATCCAAGGATTCCCCATCCTTGATGAGGAGTGGGGTGCCTTGCCCCTGAAATCACCAGACATTGAAGAGTGGTTGCCTTGTCCTGAACCTGCCTGACACTGGGGACCGGGCGGGGATGGGGTAAAGTGTCTTGACTATGGGGCAGGGACAGGGATGGGGTGCCCCGCCCTGAACCCACCCCGTTGTCATTCGTATATAATTATTAATTATCAGTGAAATTAATAAAAATATTTGTTTTTGTAATTATTTTTATTTATTTAAAGTTAATCAAAATTTCATTTAAAAATAATAATAATTATTAAAATTACTACAAATTATTAATAAAACTAAATTTATTAAAAAATATTTGTTCATATTAACTTAACAATAATTATTTTTTGTAAATCAGTATTAAATGAAAATTACAATTATTATTTTAGATATTAACAATAACTTCGAATACTTTTAGTTAATTAACAATAAATTTTGATTATTAATTTAATACTAATTAATAGTAAATAAAATTATTAAATCTTTCAAATTTTCTCGTGCATCACACGGGTCCCCTCTAGTTCTATTAATTAAATTAATACATAATAAACTAATAATTCCAATAACACAAAAACTTATACTTTTAAAAATCAACCTCAAAAAATAGTGTTTTCGTCTAAGTGCTGGTAATAAATTAAACCACTTGAGGTCAAATGGGCCAATCCATATTGTCACAATTAAATGATAAAATTCAATAATAGATAAAATGCAAACAAAAAATGATATTAAAAAATTGGAAACATTTTTAACATCATATATTCAACATATTAAACAATAATAAGTATGATAAATAATAAATGTTTTTATTAATAATAGAAATGGAATGTAAAATTTAAAACCAATTGGAAATAAAACTATTTTCCTATTCTCCTTCATTAAATCTCATATATAAGGTATATTCTCTCATTAAATTCTATATTTAAGATATTCTTTTCTTATCATTAAATTAAACTAATTAAATCAACAATTTAATTTTAATAGTATAAAAATAAATATTTTGAAAAATAATTTGAAAACAAAACCATTTTCTTCCTTGGGGTGAGAAAAAAAAATCAAAAAATCAAACCGAAAAATCGGTTAACCGAACTGGTTGATTCGGTTTTGGTTAACCATTTAAAAAAATCGGCAATTAATCGAACCGACTGATATATATACAATATTATATATTTATAATATTATATTTTTTTTTTGAAAATCGAATAAAAAAGTTCAACAGTCTAAGACTTTCAACCTTTCTCTTTGAGCCTTTCAATTGATAATTGAAATATATTATATTTTATTTCAATTGAAAATCGAATACTGCTAGAGTGCTAGTCTCTCGGTCTCTTCAAAAATCGAAACCTTGTCTTTCTCTGTTTATCTCTTCGAACTTCGAAACCTAAACCTTCTCTCAGTTCTCTGTTTCTCACTCTCTCAATCTCTCTTAGTCTTCAACTCTTCAAATTCCCTAGATGGCCAGACCCTAATCCCAAGTGGCCAGTTCGGTAGTCGGCACTACAGTTCCCTTTGCTTTCCTTTGACGTCGGTCGTCCTTCGACCGACGACCTCTCTAGCTCTCCCCCAATGTCTTGTCTCTCTATTCTCTGTGAGTGTCTAAGTGAGCATCTCTCTCTTCTCACCTGTCATCTCTGCCGCACGGCCTGCGCCAACCACCAGCACTAAGCAACAATGTTGGTCGTTGCCTCGCCAGCAAGCAAGCACCAACGCCATCACTATATCTCTCTTCTCTCTCTCTCATCTCTCCTCTCTACGGCTCCACCACGCACCACCTCTCAAATTCACACTTCAGGCGACAACCGACAGCAACCTCTATCACGAACCAGTTCGGCACCGACAGCAACCATCAACAGTTTTAGGGTTTTTTTTTTTATTTCAAGTGCATAAAAAACCGAAAAACCGAACCACGGTTAACCGGTTGCATCAGTTCGGTTTCAGTTTTGATATTTAAAAAGCCGATCAGGTTGGTTCGGTTTAAAAGAAAACCCACGGAGCACCCCCTACGAGTGCGAGTGGTGGGTAAGCAATTCAACTGTTCAAACATTTGGAGTCAAATGGGTTAATAAATAATGTCATAATAAAATAAAATAAATAAAATATATAATACAAAAAAAGAACTAGGCATATCTCTAATTTTGTATATTCATTATACTAAACAAAAAGAAGTATGAAATGTAAGAAGTATTTTTATTAATGATGAAAATGAATGCCAAATTTAAAATCAACATAGAAATAAAATGATGTCATCATCAAATAATAAAATTTTTTGAAAACAAAACATACAAAGAATCACTAAAATAAAAAAAATAGAGAAAAATTTGGGCACATATTTAATGTTATATATTTATAAAAATAAAATATTTGGTACATCTCTAATATTATGCAATCATTATACTGAACAAAAATAAGCATTATACAAAGGAAATAGTTTTATCAATGACGAAGATGTAATACAAAATTTAATATCAACCTAGAAATCAAATTATTTTTTTCTTTTCGGGTGGTGGGTTAGTGATTTGGTTTAATGGATTAATCGATGATATAATCGTTAAATAATGAATCTTTGAAAAATAAAAAAGTACAAATAATCAAAATAATATAAACACACACACACACACACACACATATATATATATATTAATTATGTCAAACAAAAATCAAGTGTGATATGTAATTATTTATATAATAAATATGAAAAATATATAATTTAAAACTAATCAGAAAGTAAAGCTATTTTATTATTTAGATGGTGGGTCAATGATCAAACTTTTCAAAGAAACCCATGATATGATAATTGAATAATAAATATTAAAAAAAAGATAGAACACAAAAAAAAAGAAAAGTTCAGAATTTTATTGAAAACATTTGGGAACATTTAATGTTGTAATTCATCATAATAATTAAAAATTATTATGAAAATAAAATTTATTTTTATTTATTCTAGAAATTGAATAATACTAGTAGCAGTAGTAGGAAACTAGTAATAATAATAATAATAATAGTTTTTGTAAATTAAAATCTCCACGTGCAAATGCACGTAATAATAATAGAAAGTTCAATTAATTTGGTTAACTGAATTTCTAATTCTAAAGACCAAAACAAAATTGAATTAACCGAACCGACTTAACTAAAAACTAAAAAAACCGAAACCAAAATGTTCGGTTTTAACCAAATAATGCTCACCCCTAGTCCTTTATCGAGAAGTAATCTTCATACTATTTCAACATTGTTATGGTTTCTTTTTAAATTTTATGTAGTTGATGAAAATTTCTTGTATAATATTAAATCTTAATTTCTTATATCTTTTTTAATTTATTGTCTATATGCTTTGTTACATATGCTCTACCAATTATTTCTTTTAAGACATTGTTAGAACTTGGACAGTTCCTAACACCATCATCAATTCATTTGAATTTGTTCCTGGCACCGTCGTAGTAATAGTGTGGCCATTTAGTCTCAAGGTAGAAGACAATGAATAGTGTCTTCATCCAATGATAGTTTTGATATTTTTAAATGTTTTAAGTGGCACATGTCATCATGTGATACATATAATTGATGAACCGTATAAGAGCCCATTAGACACATTTTGAAAGTTCAAATATTACATATACACGTTTTAAAGTTTAGAGACTAACTTTTCACAACCCCTAAAATACAAGATAAATTACCCTAACGCCTTGAGAATATGCACTAATACAATGTAACCTATATGCTATATAAGTATTTTTCTTGTTTGAAATAAGATGAAATAAGATGGAACCTCCGAGAATGATTTTCAAAAGTGGTTTTCGCTTAGGTAGTGACTCGAAGGCACTGGCTAATCAATTCGGGTAAGACTTGGGTGGTACAGGGAAAGGATTAGCAACCCCACTCCCACGTCCAATACGTGGGGCCTACATGGTGATTGCAAAATAAACATAATTGCAAATAAATAATTAAAATAAAGCAGAGATAATATAGAAAATAGCAGGCTGAAAATAACAAACTCCATCAGCTCTAAAAGACGTTGCCTTCCATACTCACAAACCAATCCCCTTTGGACGAAAGATACTCTGTCACCCCTTTTCTATTGAAAAATGTTCAGCCTTATATTTTCGTTTGAATTTAACTATCAACCAAATTATACAGAATCAACAATTTGTCATAGGATACAATTGTAGACATATAATGGATAAAAACAAATAAAAAAAAAGAATTGTCGCATTTGCATAAACATTCTTAGTTCAGTGATATAGTTCAGCAAGTTCCGGCTGCTCTGCAAGTTGATTCGGCAGGGAGCAAACAATGGAGAAAAAAAAAAGGAAAAAGAAAAAAGAAAAGACGATTAACGGAGCTTACCTGAGTTGGAATTGGATGTCGGCCTGAAAACTGTCACGGAACAAGGGATATCTTTGATTTGCTTTGATGTGGGACGGAACAGATAAAAGGAGAAGTCGAGCGCTGTAGTCGATGTGGCCTAAACGGAGGACGTTGCACAGTTCTGAAGACTTGATAAAGTCTGATCTGAGCTATACTTCAAATTTGATGTCTGAAATGCTCAAACAGGGGAGTTCAAACTAGCTTCACACTCGGGGGAGGTGGACGAACTAGTGATCTGGGAATAACATCGGCATGAGGGAGAAGAGGAAGGGGAAAGAGAAAGAAAGCAAGAGAGAGAGGGAGAATGAGAGAGAGAGCTCACCGTCGATGCTAGAAATTGTAGTGGCGATGGTGAGCTTTCGGATTGACAATAGGGGGAGAGAAGGTGTTTGAATCATCAAAAAAAAAGGGGGGGGAGAAGAAAGAAATTAAGCGAGTGATAGAAGTCAGGGAAGATGATAGTACGCTGCCGCTGTTGAGTTCGAATCCGCCGCTGAAAAGAGGAACGGGAGGGAGGAAGAAGAAGAAGGAGAAGAAGGAGAATAAGAAGAGAGAGAAGAAAAAGGGAGATCGGAGTGTGGTCGGAGGTAAGGGAAAGAACTTTACTGCCGCTGATTTCTTCGCCGCTCAAAGTCGCTCGAAGGGAGAGACGATGAACAGTGCTTCCTCTCTAACCTCTTCTGGATTAGGTTAAAAGAGAGTTTTGGTTTTGCATTTATAATGGTAGGGGTAATTTTGTAATTTCGGTAAAAATGTGGGCATTTTGGTAATTTAATTGGCTGGGTTAAACTGGATCCAGGGTTTAATGATGGACGGTCCGGGTCAATATACTGGAGGGTTGAGATGGGTCTAACCACGAGAGTGGGTTTGTATGGGGGTTAATAGGATTGGTCGAAATTGAATCTTTTTTTATGGAAGGTTTAATTGGGGTATTTTTGGCTGAAATTTTATAGAGTGGGGTTTTTGAACATTCTGAGTTGATTAGTGGGGTCAAATTGGCCCAACTGGGCCTGGATCAGACAGATCTGGAAAGGGCTTAATTCGACTAATTTGGAACCTCAATATGAAATCTATGGTCGATGAAGGGTAAACGAAAGTAGTTTTGGGTCAAATTTCACGGGATAGGATTTTTAGCTAATCTGAGGTGATTTGTAAGGTTATATTAATCCAATTTGGCAGATTTGGAATCCGATTAATCTGAAGCCTCGAAATAGAATCTTTGGGTGATCGATGGTAAATGAAGGTATTTGGGGCTGAAATTTCATAGGTGGGTATTTGGGGGTGTCTGTGATCAAATGATGTGGTTTGATCTGTATTTGAAGGGTTGAGTTCGTAGGAACAAAATGTTTCGAAATGGAATCTTGGTCTGATGAAAGGGCAAATGGGAAAGTCTATGGCCGAAACTTTATGAGTAGGTGTTTTGATGTGTCTAGAGTTTAATGATTTGGTTTGATCAGTTTGAATGTGTTAAAATCAAGAGAATCCAGGTTCCTAGTGTTTAGGTTAATGAGAGGTATCGAAATGGAATATTTGTTTGATGGATGGGTGAACGGAGGAGTCATGAGTTCAATCTTTCATGGGTAGGTGTTTTGGGGGGTCCTGGGTCTAATGGTTGTGTCTGATCTAATAGTTGAGGTGTAAGTGGGGTTGATCGGGGCCGTCGAATCAATATCGAGCAGGTTTAACGATGGATCTAAGAGATTTCAAGGTGAAATTTGGGATTTTTGGGTTTTTCAGGAAGGTTGGATGAGTTTGATTAAATGTTTGGGGTAAATTGTAGGTTCTCGCGGTGGATCGAACAAAAATCAGGGGTTGATAGTCATCTACAAATTATTATTTTTTGGGTAATTCTCCAAAACCCACCGTCACTTTTTATGAATTCTCTTAAATTCACCATAAATTTTCAAAACGTCCAAAAGTGAGATAATGGTAAAACCTTCATTATCTCTTTCTTCGCTTTCTTCCTTTTCAATGGCTTCTCCCTTTGCTCTACCGCCAGCGGGGACAATGATAGCGTTCTTGGAGTGATTCATTCATGAAAATGAAACTGAAACAAGACCAGGCGACGACGACGACGCAAGCCTATTAAGAGGCCTCGAGTTACAAGGGACAATAGATTTCGTCCGCACCGCTGCTGTTGCCAAGGATTTCGGCGGTATCGTTGAAGCAAAGCCGCTAGCGGTCACCATGCCAGCCTATCGAGAAGACGTAGTTAGAGTAATCATAGCAGCTTCCAGGTTCGCCCATCTCACGGTCGCTGCAAGGGGTAACGACCACTCCATCAATGGCCAGGCTATGACGAACAAAGGGCTGGTGATCGACATGGGGTCCATGGAAACTCAGATTGAGGTGGTGAGGTTTGGCGACTCGGCTTACGTCGACGTTGGAGGGGGAGTGCTGTGGGAAGATGTACTCAAACGGTGCGTATGGGGCTTCCTCTTTAGACGAAAAACATTTCAAACACTGCATTTCTTCCTCTTCGATGGGCTTATCCTGTCGAACGGTCATGCACGTCCAAAACACCTCATCGTACCAGAAACTTTTACAAAGCAATCTGATCACAACGGAAAAGGGGGATCGGACTAGATAAGAACGAGGGACTGGTGGCCGACGCGCATCTGTTGCCGACGACTGTAGTGGGTGAGAAAACCGGAGTCGTGATAATTATTCTCTCCGACTTTTCTGTTTGCTCTGCCACTCTCATACTCCAAGAGAGGAAGAGGAAGTAGGGGGTGCGAAGTTAGGGCAATGCCTGTTTCTTCTGTTGTTGTATCTATTGAAGAAAATGGTTCTCTTCGTTCTTTCAAACTAACAGAATTGACATTCTTAGCTTCACTGATGCCGAAGAAGGAGATCAGAGCCGACCGATTGTCAAAGCTCATCCCGTTAGTCATTATCTCCTCTTGGATGTTTTGGTCATAAATGAAGTTGACTTGAATCCATCGCCACCGCTATTTGGGACGATGAACAGTAGATTACCCATAAAATTATGTTTAATAAGGCTGATTTGTCATTTAAGGGTATTTTGGTCATAAAAATTATATTTGTGTTGGCGTAGATAATTTTTGCTAAATAAATATTAATGATACTTTGATGGATGGTGAGTTTTAGGAAATAAAAGCTTAGTGATATAATGAGTTTTGAACGTTTTAAAAAATTATTATGAATTTAAGAGCATTCATAAAAAAAGTGATGGTAAATTACAATTTCCCTTACTTTTCTTGCAAAACCCTAGAAAATGACAAAAGAGAAGCAAATGATTCATAAAAAAGTTTTTATGTTACTAGGAGATATTTTGAAGTCCGGAGGATTTAGATAGTTTTCATAACTAAAGGTAAACAAATAAAGCAAGGGTAAAGGCAATGCCATCGGGACGGGCCAATGACCTAAGATCGAAGTTCAATAAGGATTTCGTGCAACATCAGGGTCTGGGGATGCTGTGTCTTGTCCATTTTTGATTTAAGCATACCGTGACCTGCCTTGCCCGTGATGTTAGCATATGCAAAAAATAAAGAAAACTTAGAAATGGTACTTGAGCTAAGGTGTGTGTGTTTTGCGAAGGCTCCGTGAGGAACACGGTGAAGGGATCAAGACTTTCGAGCTTTGATATTTATTTCTCCTTTCTTCCCGATTGGAATTGGGTATATGTACTATCAGTTTCGTGCCCTAACCCCCACCCATCCTCTCTCTCTCTCAAGTCTACATCCTTACAAGTGAAAGGAAAAAGATCCTGAATAAACCCTAAAACATGTCTGGGATGTATGGTCCTGGGGGCGACGAATCTGCTCCACCTCCCAGAGGTGGTGGTGGTGGCTATGGCGGTGGCAGTGCTGGTGGAGGCTATGGATCTGGCAGTGCTGGAAACTATGGAACTGGCGGTGGTAGTGGCTATACAGGTGCTTCTAGCGGGGGCTATGGAGGTAGCGGCGGCGACGGGGGTTACGGAGGCAGCGGTGGCGGTGGTGGAGGCTATGGAGGTGGTGGGGGTTATGGGAGTGGCGGTGGAGGTAGAGGTGGCGGTGGGGGTGGATATGGCGGGGGCGGAGGCGGAGGCTATAGTGGTAGCGGTGGTGGAAACTACGGTGGTGGTGGCGGTGGAGGGGGAAGAGGAGGAGGAGGATACGGAGGGAATTCACAAAATCGAGGTACTTAAATCTCTTTTTTTTTTCTTCGCAGGTTTCGCTGAGTTTATGTTATTTCTGTTATTTATTTTTAATCTAATTTACTTTTCTGCTTGCAGGCGGTGGTGGCGGATACCAAGGAGGGGATCGCGGCAGTAGAGGTGGAGGTGGTGGTAACAGAGGCGGCGGTCGTGGCGGTAGCGGTAGAGAAGGAGATTGGCTCTGTCCCAACCCAAGGTGCTATCTTTCATCCTTCCTTTTCCCGGTTTATTGTTCTTTTCCTCTGCAATTTACTATGCGTTATTGGAATATGTGCTGAAGTTCTGGTTGTTTGAATTTGTCCTTCCATTCATTTCCCTCCGTAACTTGTGTTGACTTTGGATACTTTCGATCTTATTTTTTGTAGTTGTGGGAATCTGAACTTTGCAAGAAGAGTTGAATGCAATAAATGTGGTGCGCCCTCTCCAACTGGAGCAGGCGATCATGGTGGTAGTGGCGGTGGTTATAACAGAGGAGGAAGCGGAGCCGGACACGGTGGGCACCGTGGTGGTAGAAACGGTGGTTATGGTGGTAGAGACGGTGGTGGAAGAGGTGGCTCTTATGCTGGTGGTCAAGGAAGAGAAGATGGTAATTATGGTCAGATGGCTCCGCCTGCATCGGGATCCTATGGTGGTGGTAGTGGAAATTATCCTCCTCAACCGAATTCTTATGGTGGAAATAGTAATTATGGAACGGAGGCAGTTCCTCCTCCTACCAGCTACACTGGTGGTCCTAATTCGTATCCCCCATCCTATGGTGCCCCTCCAAATAGTTATGGTGGCGATGCCCCAGTTGATACACGCGGAAGTGGTCGCGGAGGTCCACCAGGTGCGTATGATGGTGGATATGGTGGTGGCCCCCGACACTCAGGTGGTGGCTATGGTGGTGCTCCAGCTGAACCTCCAGCTAAGATCAAGCAATGTGATGAGAATTGTGGGGATTCCTGCGACAACTCAAGAATCTACATCTCCAATCTGCCACCGGATGTGACTACTGAAGAGCTAAGAGAGCTTTTTGGGGGGATTGGCCAGGTATGTCTGTGTTTCTTGCACTCTGCATTTTCATTTTCTTGGGACAAAGGGCCATTCAACATTTTAGCCTACATTTGTATTTTGTGTTTTATGCAGATCTATTTGTTTGTGTCCTGATTAAAATAGTCTATAATGTACATTTGTGTTTTGGTTTGTCTAGGATAAATGAAATCCCAAAGAAATTGTTTAGATATTATTTCATTGATTGAATCAGCTATCATTATATATGTCATTGAAAGAGCAACTGAGTTACAACAAGAAGACAACAGAAGTAAAAGAAAAATTCACACATTTAGCATGTCTTTTGTCTTCTTGGTGTTTCTTCTAGTTGATCATATAAATAGGATGGCAGTAATGGGGCATCTACAAACTTCTGCACGAGGATGAGGAGGATGCCCCAAGTTCAAAAGCTTGAGAAAACAATGAATAGAAAATAAAGCTTTGATTATGCATTAGTAAAATTCGTCCCTTTTGTAACCTGAAAATTACTTTCTTGGCCATGCTGATCAACTATGCAATACTGATAGTTGCTCTTGTATTTCCTGTTAGAGAGAGTACCTATGCTGAGTTGAGCAGATTACCTCAACTACTTCTTGGTACTCAATAACCCACAAAGATGTAATACTGGTAGTGCAAAGGAATAATTGTTCACAGTAGCCTAATCATGATAGTCCACAGCAATGTTTTAAAACGTGGAGGCGTGACACGAGGCGTTCCACTACCTAGAGGCGTGAGGCGTGAGGTGTGGTTCAGAACGTATGAGGTGTAAGCCTCCTGAACACAAGCCTCCTTGAGAGGAGGGGAGTGAGGAGGAAGGAGGAGGAAGAAGAAGAGGAAGGGGGATCTCATTTTTCTTTATTCTTATTAAAAATCTTTTATAGTAAGAAGAATAAAGATGCATGACACTAATTGAAACTTGAAAGGGGGGTCTTGTCCAGTGATTTAAAAGGCACACCTCAGGCGAGCGCATAGGCGAATCGCATTTTAGGTTATGCGCCTTGTATAGGTCCTAGGCGCAGCTCTTTCAAAAGGCGTACGCCTGGTGCGCCTAGGCATGCACTTGATGCACCTTGCGCCTCAGTCCAGGCGTGCGCCTTTTGAAAATTTGACGCTTTTTTGCTTTTTTTGAACATAGCGGCTGGGTTCGCTCGCTCACCGAAGCTCTGAGAACCCCCTAATTGCTAATGTTGTTCATTCATTCATCCTAATAAAATATTTTCTTAAAAAGCAATTAAAATTATAAATTCATAATTTTTGTGAGGGAACTAAGAATTGAACACCTAACATGGACTTGTTTGGGCTTGCCTCGAGGGGTGTGGCACAAAGGAGGCTCATAGAATCAGGGATGTAATATGTTTTACATTACATTAGCTACTTGAAGTAATGCAATTGAGTAAAAAAAGAGATTAGAGGATTTACATGCTTGAAAATGTTTTATATSTTTGATTTTATTTTTAAATTCTCATTTGAATATGCTTTACGTCTTATGTTTTTGTATTTTAATTTTAGATAATAGGTTTTTTAAAACATTTATTTTAAAATTTAAGTTTATATTTTTTTTAATATTATGTTTAATATTTTTTTTATTTTTTTGGCTTTTTTTTAATTTTCTGATTTTCTTTTTGAAAACTTAGCATTTTTTTGTATTTTTGTGCCATGCTTCAAAAAGGTGCACGCCTCGCCTTGCACCTTGCGCCTCAAGCTCAAATTGACCTCTGTGTCTTTTTTATGCCTTGCACTTTTAAAACATTGGTCTTGTCGAAGCGGAGGCGAGCGCCTCTTGCACCTGAGGCGTATGCCTCAGAGGTGTCAGTGTCTCTGGCATACGCCTCAGGGCATTTTGGGAGCACCTCCAGGCGTACGCCATCCACGCCTTTTTAAACACTGATCTGCAGTTCAACACCTCAACTATAACACTTGCAAATTAAAACGAATAACATGTCTGACTACTTTCTGTGCTTAGGTTACTCAATTACATATTCTTCTTTGACCATTAAATTTATGCTTACTTGATTTATTTATGGTAATGCTTCAATTTTTCTGTAGGTTGGTAGAATCAAGCAAAAGCGAGGATATAAGGATCAATGGCCTTGGAACATAAAGATATACACAGATGACCATGGGAACAGCAAAGGAGATGCAGTTCTGTCTTATGAAGATCCCTCTGCTGCCCATTCTGCAGGGGGCTTTTATAATAGTATGTTCTAGAGAATGCCTTTTAGTAATGCCACTTGTGTTTATTGTTATTATTATTATTATTATTATTGATCAGTAATTTGTGTTTATTAAATTCTATAATTGGAACTCATTCTATCATTATTTATCAGATTATGATATGCGGGGTTATAAAATCAGTGTTGCAATGGCAGAGAAATCTGCACCAAGGGCTCAACCAGCCTATGGTCATGGGTATCTCTCTCTCTCTCTCTCTCTCACACACACACACACACACATTTTCTGAAATTCTCTTTCTAATTTGTTTTCATATGTCAATCCTGCTGTTCTCGTGTTAACTGCTAACTACCAGTAGAATAGTTGCAATTTTTTTTTTTTTTTTAATTACATTGCACAGGCTGTGATTGGTATGTCACCAGGTTTTTTTTTTTTTGTTTTCTGGTAATTGGTTATCATTTGAAACTGACCTTTATGTTCGCTTTTTTCTGGAATAATTGCAATATGCAGTTGCTGCGGACACATTCATTCTCTGTAGCCTATTGAGGCATACATTATTGAGTGTTTATACTTGTATTGAAATGTAATGGGTAACTCATGGTCACTGTTTGAGACCAATCCAGATGTTGAGTTGTTGACCTGCCAAGGCTGATTGTCCATGCTTTGATGTCTTGATCGGCCCATGTGAATATATAATTGGAAAATAGAGGGATAAAATGAGCAGTAGAAAAAAAAAACATTTGGGTAGCTTTTCAAACTTGTTCAATTGATTTTGTAGGAAAAATAATTGATGATTTTACTTAGCAATAGCATAAAGGACAGGGGGTTGACCTGTTCTGGTTTAAGGCATTAATGATGGTTTAAATTGTTAAACCATCTGATTCATTTTAAGTTTCAGAATATTGATTTATGTGGTTTAGAACATTGATTTACTGGTTCTCAAAATGGTTAGTATGGTTTAGAAAATTTACTAACTTCTTAAGAAAATGACAATGCATTTTTAGAACCATGCAATTCTTACTCTATACATTTTGCTAAATGTTCTTGGTTGTATTTTAAACCACACAATACTGCAGAAGTTGTTCAGTTCATGGTTTATTTTTTGATCAAACATGTGAATACGAATTTTTTATACTTCTCCTATCAATGACTTTTGATCACAAGGTCATTTTTTATCAAAATTCTATAAGCTTAAGCTGTTGTAAATATATCATGTTTGCATCAGTGAAACATATCTGGGTGATAACACATTTTCTGTAACCATGGTTTGTTGGTTCCAAAACCACTGAAAATGTGGCTGAACAAACAAAATAGGTTTCATCATTTTAGAACTAGATGGAATGCCCCTGTTAACTTAGCATGATGCATGGACAGGAATGCCACAGTTATGTGCATTTTTCGAACTGTGGGTCTTCGTGCAAGTGCAATGGATACTACTAGGCGATTGTACTGAAAATTCTCTTTCATTTGCTTAATGAAGTTTGGTAATTGGTGTACTTGGGTTAGATAAGTTTTGATATTGCATACTATTTTTTTTTTCAATTATTGTTGTTGAGATGGTTGTTTTACTGGGTTACTTTCTTTCATGATTAACCACTAGTTCTTTTTATGGTTAATGATTTCAATCCACTTTCTTTTATGGGTAATGGTTTAGATCCTCCATTTAGCTTCAGAAGTGGTTAGACTTGAGCTTATGGAGTGTTTCGAATGCCGGTGAAGGACACAGCTTAAAGAAATTTCATTTTATTTTATTATGATTTGGAGGTCTTCACCTTGATAAACTCTTTTCCTAAGGTTTCTTCTGAATAACCATTTATTTTGTCTTACTTTATCAGGGTTTCCGTTTTATCTTGCTTTACAAAGCTTTCTAACACTAGTTGGAAATTAAAATCCCTAGCTCATAACCAGCTTTAAGGTTCTATATTTTTTAGAAAACGAGTCTCAGTTATGATAGCCATACTTGGCTTGTCTTCCATTGCAATATTCCAGAAAGAGAGCTTTACCTGACTATGTCTTCATGCATGTAAAAGTGCATGATTGCACGGATTCCACTTGCTGACATTGACAAATTTGTCAGGTAAGTGCACTGTGCATATCTGATGTGTTGATCTGCAAATTGCTGTTGAAGTTGCAACTTATACAGGTCATGCAATGATTGAATTTCAGTACCAAATTAGGCCTTTCAAATTCTTGAGAAATTAGATAACTTCTATATTCTAGAAGTGATGATCTAGCAAGTAGCTAGTGATTTCTTAGCAGTACCAGTCAAGATTTGGATCATAACCCCATCATACTAGGAGGTGTTGGATAAATGTTAGAAATCATGGTTGAGGGGGTGATATGACTAACTTTAAGGGCCAGAAAAGGTAGATGAGCATTGTCAAGATTAATCTTGATGGCTGAAAGTTATGCTGTGTCTAAGATGAAATAAGGTACAATAATTATTATGTGAAATCCTGCTTTTTGTGTGTTCCTATAAAAAAAGCTCAGATAGGTGTTCTGTGGTGATCTCATCCTAATCTTGATGGGTAGAAGTGTTCATGTGTAGGATGAAGTACAATAATTTGAATTGATGTGTTTCTATCAGATACTTGGACATGGCAGGAGCAATCAGAAAAGATGGATGGGATTTTTTTTTCCATTTGTAAACATGTCTGAGGAAAGATGGTTGTAATGCATATTTTGATTGGTCAGATTAATCATTTAAGACTTGGGTGATATAATTCTCATTTATCTGTTGATGCCAAAAATGTTCATATGGACGGATAGGTGATTTGTTGACTTTTGCGTATTAAATGATAAATGATGAGGGGTTGGGAATACTTTTCTGGTGATGAAATTGCTTAGAGGAAGGTCATTGAAGGAAGGGGACTGTGCATGTGTAGTTTGGGTGCCATATGAAACGAAATCATTTCATTTTTCTCAATAATTTTTTGATCTACTATCATCACTTGAAATTGGAACCATTTTAGTTGTTAAGAAGCAATAGATATCTTTTCTTGAAATCTTGAAATATGGACTTCCTTTTATATCTAAATGGCTCTATGTTAGATTTTAAAATTCTTTTCCTAATTTCATTGGAGAGCCGTAGTGGAATTATTTCATTCCAGATACTTTCGAGATGTTCAGTGGTTTAGAAAGTTATTTCTATTATGATGGCAAGTGAATGTTTCTAGGATTTCATGATGGTAAAAGCAGTTCCTGCAGGGCATGGCATTTCCTGTGACTTGTTCTGGGATAAGAACAGAGTATTTAACATGATTATATTTAGTTTTCTTGATTTAGGGTGTATATGAAGCATTTGTGGATGGAGGGTTATATAGGTGATCAAAGTATTAGTGTCAATTCTTTCTGTTTCGTTTCTATCCAGTTAACTATCTCTTCCCTGTATCTGGGCTTCTTAGGTTGGAGAACATTTTAATGACCTAAAATTAGATTCACTGAACAAGTTTCAGTTGGTGGAAGCAAGGCCATAACAAAAGTGGTAGACTTTCGTTGATGACTAAAGAAAAGACTTACATCTTAACCTTCCTCAATCTAATAGCTTGCCAATAAAGGAACTTTTATGGACCTACTAGTTCTTTATGTAGGACATGTAGATAGTGCACTATTAAACTGTAATCAATATAGAGCTAAGGACTACCTTTTTATGCCTTTTTAAATAAACAGATGGGTAGTAAGTACACTCTTTTCTCTTCAATAAAAAATTACATTCTTTCTTTGATTTTATTATGAAGAAGGTACATCCTTTTGCTGATAAAAAAAGGTACATTCTTTTGTTTCCTTGACAAAAGGAGCAAGATCTTAACCTTTAAGGGAGGGGTAAGCTGAAACAGAAGATGCAGCATGGATGAATGAACAAACTGTGTTTGTGTGTGTGTTTATATATACACTGTATTTTTCTAGATAGTTTTCTGATTTCCTTGCTCATCCGAATAAAGTATTTGTGTGTCTATATATACACAGTATTCTGCTAGATAGTTTTCTGATTTCCTCGCTCATCTGAATTAAAGTATTTATGTGTGTATCTATATATATATATATATATACATACACAGTATTCTGCTAGATAGTTTTCTGATTTTTTTTATCAGTAACAGTGAAATTTTTTTAATGATAAAAACAAGATTACAACGGGGTGGAGCTAAAAGGTCTTAACTCCAGTTACCCAAGAACTTTCTGATCTTGTAGTGATTACAAAACAGCCCAGAATAATGTGTCTCTATTTACCCCTTGCCTAGCTAGACCATCAGCCAATGCATTTGCACTTCTCTTTATCCAATTACATTGAATTTCCATGTCCCTGGTTAACCATTTATATTTCCTCTTTTCATTGCTGATTTCCTTGCTCATCTGAATAAATAATTTGTGTATGTGTCTATATATACACAGTATTCTGCTAGATAGTTTTCTGATTTCCTCGCTCAACCGAATTAAAGTGTTTATGTGTGTATCTATCTATATATACACAGTATTCTGCTAGGTAGTTTTCTTATTTCCTTGATCATCTGAATAAAGTATTTGTGTGTGTCTATATATACACAGTATTCTGCTAAGACTTTACTGATTTCCTCACTCATCTGAATAAAGTATTTGATTATTTGCAGTAGATGCCAAAGCTAGAAAATATTTTTTTTGGAAAGAAGGTATTGCGTTTCATTACAGTGAAAAGTATAAGCCCATGTAGACCGGCAATATACAAAATTATGACAGATTAACACTCCTGTTTACAAAATGATCTGAAGGCCATTACCTAATGTTTCTCCCAGCTTTCTGGAGTCCTGGGAGGTTTGAACTGGTTATGGTCCTGACCTTTGGTATTTTTGCACACAGTGGCCACCCTCAGACTCAAATCCATGTTCTCATGATTAATAGAGGTTTTACCCTTCTTAATCAAGTAATGGCCCCTCCTGTTGACATGAGAACATGAGATCCATGATAAAAAAATGGTATCCCCTGGAATGGCTTATGTACTGTCAGCGGCCAGCTAAGAGCAAAACATGCCTTTGAACCTGCTAAGCACCTCCTCTTTAGAGCTATGTTTTGCCTTCAAGAAGGCGGGTGTGGATCAAGTTGTTGATAAGCTCTAGATAGTTTGAATCTTGCTCTTATTCTGTACTTTTCCTTATTTCTATTTAATAAAATTGCGTAACCTGTTATTACTGATCAAACGAGGAGAAACAAACCTGGTCCTCTTGTTTCTCCAAGCCACTTAACGAGTCAATTACTGAAAATCATTATTTAAATCTTTTGTCTTGATAATTATCATTATTTAAATCTTTAAATGCTAAAGTATTGTTGTTATTGACCAATGTTTGGATTTTAATCTCCCCTCAAAGATGTGGTCCCAAATCCTTTGTGGCCCTTAAAAAATAGCATAATTGCACTTGCTAATTCCCTCAAGATTTCTTTTTCCTGTTGGTTCCATATTATGTGAGGAACAGCCATCAAAACGGGCTACTCATATACAGAAGGAAATACAAAATCTATTCTTGTAAACACTCTGTGGTCACTAATGGTAAAAAAATTACAACTCTTTTGATGTTTTGTGTGTCTCTATTGTCTGGAACTTGCTAATTTAGGGCCTTGGAGAATTTATGGTTTCTTTTCCCCTGTGGTGGGGGTTGAGTGTTTAAGACATTTTTAACTTCTGTAGTGAGCCAGATGAATTACATGATTCCTATGCAGTTTGGCAAGCTTTCTGCTAGTTTGTCAAGATTTTTTTAATATTGCTTGTCTGTTCTTTTCCATTTCATATTTGTTTTGATTAGATATTTTCATGGGATGAACCAATTTCCTATTCAGGAAAGTTCATGTTGTGTAATCAGATTGTAACTTTGAAACGTTTATTGGTAAAATACAATTGCTGATTGTGTAATGAGATTGTTTTGATTAGATATTAAAATACAATTGCTGCTTATGCCTTTGCATCATTCAGAAGTCAAAAGCTTCTAGGCTGTTGCCAGTTTGAGGAACCACATGTTAATAAAAGCTTTTTGTCAGGAACAGTGGTGGTGGTAGAGGTGGATATGGCAATGGTGGGGACAGACGCAGGGATGGTGGAGGTTCTGGTCCAGATAGGCATTATCATGGTGGGCAGCGCTCACGTCCATATTGATTGAACATTGGCTCTGCTTTATTGTACTAAGAAATGTGATGAGGGAATTCTAAATCTATTCCTGTTCGCGGGTTTGTTTTCATACAGGAGAGTAGGAGACTAAGAGGTAGGTTGTTCGCTTTCTTGGGCAAAACCTAACCTTCTCCTTCTATCATTTATCTTATTTCTACAGGTTCAAGGGGTCTTGTTTCTTTAAGATGGGGATTAATTTAAACCATGTGAATGTTTTTTTAGAGGCAAGTGGATAATCTCCAAATTGCTGCTAAGGTAGGTTGAGATTTTCAGGTGAGTGCTACTCTTTCAAAATTTTGTCGTTATGCTTGGGCATCAATTTGAAAGATGGGTGCATTGCATGGCTTTGCATGCATGTTTCTGTACTTGAATTATGTAGCATTGAATAGATGATTGTGATTGCATCCCAAGCAGGATTTTTTCACCCAAAGCTATATTCTTTTTAAGCCTGCATGCCAGTGCCATGTATCCTAATTCAATTGTTAGGTCAGTTGATTGGAGACCTGGCTTCTCAACGGCATTTGTTCCGTCTCAGTTTACTCCTGAGGCTAAGGTGTTAGTTGTTCCTCCATAGCTTTCCTAAAACTTGAAGGAAAAAGATTATTCATGCGCCCTGAAAAATATCTCAACTAGTGAAATAGATGCTGTCATTTCCCAAATTCGCGATATGGTTGATTATTAGGCAGGTGTCAAGGGCAAGTTCCACGGTTCCTTTTTCCACTTTCCATCAAAATGTTTGTTGGAACTTGGATCTATTCAAGATTCACCGTGTCCTTTTGGTACGTACCCTAAGCAACATCCTGTCAACTAGATTGGCTTTCCTCCCTCCAACATGTCATTGCTACATGGCCTTGGATAAAAGGAGATCATCTGGATTATGTATGATTCAGGGGACTAGGGGGGACTTGCCCTCTGGGATGGAGCTCGGTTCCTTTTGACCTCGGTCAACAGCAGTGCGTTGCATGCTCAAATTCAAATGTTGGACTGTTGAAGTGTTACCGACTTTGAACGTCAGTTTTGGCCACCCAGAAGTCTTCATTTTCGGTTGTCATGCCAGTTGCAATGGCTTATTGTGATTTGTGAGCGCTATTAATCCATTTGATACTGGCTTGCGGTGTATTTACTATTTTAGGAGGGAACAAAGATATTTACTACGTAGGTTTAGGTGTCTACTGGTCTTGGAAGTCTCAATTTTGTAGACGATTATGTTGACACACACTACTATTTTTTTATGCACGAAAGGTCGGTTTTATTGCATCTCTGAAGTTTCAGTTTACAACCCTCCCCCCCGTTGTCATTGTCGATTTGTACGAGTATCTCCAGCGTCAAACCGGGAGTGTGCGGAATATTTTATATGATGTTACATGGCCAGTAAACTTTGCTAGAAATTACCTGGCGGTTGGGTGTATGGATAAACATGATTATGTTGATGATTGATGATGATGACGATCTTTCGTCGACCTGAGTTTAAATCATTTACTCTGAATGATTTAATTCGATCTTCCGCGAGTGAAAATTTTTCATGTCTGTTTCAAGTTGTAATGCTCCAATGAAGCCACCCTCGGGTTCGTGGCAATTTAATAACTTGTGCTGCCATATGGTACGGTGGAAATGTTCCGGTCAGCTGCCATTTCGAGAACAACTGGAATGTGAAACAAATCCAGCCACTAAGGATGGAATCGCAATCCTTAACATCATATGAAAATAATGCCGCCTCAACTTTTGATTTGATAATAATCTATTGTACTCTGTGGAGCTATGGATGCAATTCAATGGGATTATTCTGTTTTGCTAGATATGGCTATCATTGAAGTTGGGATCCACTATGATATGGGAAAAGATATGATATCTGAAGAACTTCTGTCCAATTAAATGGAATCATAAATGTGGTAGCTAATCAGGTGTTCTTTATCAAAATTCATGGGTGGATTTAGGTTGGCCAAAGCTTTTCCTATACCATATATTTTCCGCAACGCATCATAGATTTTCCTATTGAAATTTGTTTTCAGTTTTTTTTTTGACCAATAACTACACGGAAAAAGTTTCGCTGTTGGGGTTCAACCGCCTAGGCTTTTGGGAACATTTTTCTGTAAGACACGTTACCATGGGTGGAAGATTAATTGCCCTCAATTCTTTTGAACAAAAAGATAAGCAGTGGATTGATGGACTGACGTGTCATGCTCAAGAACGTTCTCAACAACCAAAAGGTTTTACGGTTAATTTTTTTGGGTTCTCTTCGTTTCTGATTAAACATGGTTTATAGGGTGTGTTGCCTTTAAGTGGTGTGTCTCAGCATTATATGGGTTTGAAAGGCACAAAAACTATAAGTTTCATTCGCCCCTTTTATCATAATATGTCTATCAAGCCCGTCTTTGTGCTGCCTACCTCCGGAAGTCAAACGTTACAGCACTTAAGCATTGGTTACTTTCTTCAATTACCGGAAAAACTTCGGCTGTTTGTAAAAAACAACCTGAGCTGTTTTATAAGCCTGCGGTGCATAGCATCTCATAATGATTGGGGGAAATAGTATTTACACTCAATACCTTTTTAGTTGAAAAGATAAATGAAGACTTAAATTGATTAAGGTGTTATGTGTATAGGCTCCCAAAACAGCCTTGATCTCCCAATTACTGTCCTTCATATTAGGTGTAAGGACAAGTTTTGGGGTAGGAGTTGGTTTGGGATTCTACAATCCCTATCAGTACGGATAGGGTTTGGTATTTGGTTAAATCCAACATTCCCTGATATTTGGTTAAATCCAACCTTCCCTGATCTGTATATTGTTGGAAAGCATGTAAATTTTATGCACTAGGTGTTGAATTTTATGTGAAGGGTAATTGATAGTTTGTGTTTTTCTACATGGTTTAATAAAATAATTGAAAATTTTGTTGTTTATTGGTGTTATTATACTTATTTATTGCTTATATATGACAAGGAATAATAGGAAATTACATGCAAGTTCTAAACCCAACCCACCTCTACCCTTGAGTGCGGGGAGGGTCTGGATTCTCAAAATCCAACCTGTTACGAATTTTGGGGCGGGTCAAAGGTTCTAAATATTGACATGGGCTGATACGCTTGGCGTATCAGCTGTGCTAATGCTTTTTTTTATGTTTTACTTACTTTTTTCGAAATTGATTCAGAGGGGCCGGTTTAAGGCCCAATTACCCTCTGAACTTGTGGCTAATCCGATACAACCCCTGTAGGGGCATATCGAGAAGCCACCGACAGGATATGTATCAGTCGATGCGGGCCAATATGTGTTGATACTTTGAACCTTGGGGGGGGGGGGGCTAAAGGTTGGTCAGTTTAGGGAGGTGGGTAGAGTTTACAATTTACAAAACCCTCCCTGTACCTACCCTGTTGCCATTCCTTAATTGTGAAAACATTTTATACTTAAAATGTTAATGATATAACCATTGTACATCCAAACTAGAATCTCCTCGAAGAAGAAAGAACATGAACAATGTTAACAATACAAATATAGAATGTGAACATGATATAAATAAGAGTTAATATCAAGGGAAAACAAATTTCCCAACTAAAGGTGGTTCTTTGTGTTTGTAAAGATCTTCTAATGATAATTTCTTCTTAAAGTAAAATCATGAACATGTTGTAGTTTTTTATACATCATTTTGACTTTTTTTTTCTTAAGAGTTTAAGATAATATATTATATGTGTTTGTGTTGGAGAATAAAAATCTATTGGGGGACCTCACCTAACAGCTTTTTATTTTTTTGCTATTTGGTGCCATGCATCATTGATAACTACCATTGACCCCCCTTTTTCCCAAAGTGCTGGTTGTGGGATTTGATTCCACATCAACACTAAAACAAACCAGTTAACAGTTTAAGATTTTAGGTTAAATGGTTCTTTAATACGGCATCGTAACCTGTTTGACCAAGTGGTCTAGTGTTCGATTTTTGTTGTCCCCATTATAATTAATTAAATTTTAGCACAATGTATGAGGGGGAGTGGGATTGTGATTGTCCATGCTTCAGGCCTAATGGTCTATCACATGAGGGGTGTGTTAGAGGATAAAAGTCTATTCAAAGACCTCACCTAACAATTAGGTGAGTGTGAAGCAAGGTTTTAAAAATCGGATTGGACATAGAATCGTTTTGGGAATTGGTTCCCAGGTTGAATGGTCTGATCGTTCGGCTCAAATGAACGACCCATTCTGACTTAAAAAATAAATAAAATAAAATAAAAAAGTCAAAAGCCATTGTTGGGATCGATTGTTCGACCACACAAGTCAGTGGATTGCTGACCAAATCAACGGTTTTTGGTCAAAAAGTAGTTTTAGGGTGAAATGAAACTGGCTATTTGCCAAATTCTCAGGTCAACCGGTCTGACCATCCAGTCCGGTCCGATGGCATGAAGATAACTTTATCATTTTTATGGGAGAATAAAAGACAACCTTATCATTGAAGCTATAGTTTTATGTAATAGAAATATGAGGTGATTATAGGATATTTTTTTCATGTTCATTTTGGATGAACTTCAGGATTAGATTTATGTTTTTGGAATTCAAACCCAAAACCATAAAGTCTCAATTTTAGGACGTGTGCTCTGGGACGTGAAAGCGTTCTTTAGATTTATAATCTTTGTAATAACAAATCTCACGAAGGCTGAGTTTGGAATGAGTACAATACAAATAATGTAAAATGTAAAACCTTGTGTTTTGTGTTATTTTATATGTATCTGTATTGAACATATTTGTATTTGTACTCAACACTCAAAAAAGCTCTTTGTTTTACTTTTATTTTTACACCCAAAGCTCAAAAACAAAAACTCATCCAAACGAAGCTTTATAAAACAGTATCAAAATATACAGACAAATGTGTCAAATGACATTTGTTTGCCGAAGGAACTTGCCCCTGGAAGAGGCAACCTTAGATGGGGTATCCCTCTCGAAAGTGGTCTTTCTCTTTCCCATTCTCTGTGAGTTATTTTTATTAGAAGAGGGCAAGCACGCTTTGCAGATTGCAGTCTGGCCAACTCTTCTATACAGTTTGTTCAGAAGAAGAGGACCAACCATGCATCCACAGTTTGCACCATATATAAACAATATGATAATATGAGTTCCAACAACCATTTGATATATTTAGCGTGTTTTAAGCTTTTCTTTGCAATAATTCTAACGGAACCTTTCTCCGTTGTCAGAATATTTGACACTTCGGCAGCAACAAGCATCAATAGCTGGGACTATATCCTAAGCGGATTTTTGGCCTACTTAATCCTCTAGATGAGACTCACCCAGTGGCTGGTCCCAATCCTTCAAAAATGGGACAGCTGGCAAGTTATGAATGCCCTAAACTCATTAACGTGGGAGATGGAATAGTAAATATCAGCTATATATTATTGTTGCTCGCACCATTCCAGCAGCCCCTTGCAACATTGTATAGGGAATATTTTCTATGAATTAAGTCATACAAGTACGGAAATATTCCTAACGTAATGGTGGTGCTATATATGATAGGAATGTGAGAACAATTTATAAATAGCAGATCCAGAATGGGTGCAAGAAAAAAAAAAAAGAAAAAAAAGAAAACGCTTAACCCCAGTACAACCAAGTTGAAGCTAGTAGGCCTAATGTAAAAGAATTATAGACCAGAATTTAAGTTGAATATAAAAAAGTGAGTGGCTTGATAAGTGGGTTGGGTCTGGAATCTAGGTCAGTTAGGTCTGGCATCCTTTCATTCTCCATCCAGAATTGGATGACTAAGGATAGCAAACACAAGATGTAAACAGCTAAAAGTAGACAATAGCTCGTGCAAATACTGTAGAGCTGATAATTCAAGGGATGCTTCTAGCGAGAAACCTAAGGAGTCAATTAATGCAAGACAGACATTAATTGATATTGTTATGAAAAAAATATAGATAGAGAAATTAAGATTCAGTACTTGATGATGAGCAGAGATGATTCTCATTTTTCCCTTGAATCATGAATCCTGTGTAAATGTTACGGAATCTAAACCATGTGATCGTGCACCGGCCCGAATTTGAATTAATCAAAAACCAAAGTTGTAAATGGTGTTTGAAACTATGGTGACAAATCAATGAAACCCCATTTTGATATTACATATTTCAGGGTTGTTTTTTCTTTAGAAAACAAAAGCATTCACATTGGCCAAATGCCTCCCATTAGAAATCGTTTGTGCTTTTATTTGCCAGATCAGCATGTACTATTTGGCTCACCATCATTTGTGCTTTCGTCTGCCAAAGTCAAGGATCAAAATATCAAGATGCACAATACCCAAAAAAATATTGAGTATCGTGTGTATGGATTGTTCAATATATATTTATTTTTTTCGTTTCAATAGGATGGATATTAAAAACTCAAATTATAACTCTTACGGTCTGTTTGATTTGCAGTCAAAATCCTTAGGAATCGAAATTGGAATCATAATCTGTTTGGTTCAGACAGGAATGTGAATGGGAATTGAAATCAGCAGGAATTAATGAAATTTCATTCTTAAGGGAGGGGCAGGGAATGGCCATTTCCTCAAATGGGAGAATACCATTCCAGCAAGAATGAGAATGAAATTCTTTTTCTGCCCAACCAAACTGTTGAAATTGTTATAGCCCATTCTGCAGATTCCGATTCCATACCCCTATTCATGCAAACAATACAGGGCCTTAATATTTTCCATGTGAACAGGGGCTGGGCAGAGCTCGGGTGGTGGATGTGAGCCATGCCAAGGGGTGTCAATGGATTGGTTTTGGGTTGACCCATTCAAATCAAAATTAAATTGGATGGATCAATTAGACATAATGAATTAGACCAGCCCAGTTTTAATGGTCCAATAATTAGATTGGATTGGACCAGGCCCATCAGTAAGAAATTTATATTGGATTGAACCAATATACGGTCCATTATTAAAAGATAAGAATACATGTATTAATGGCCAGTTTTGATTTAGAACCAATCTAAATAAAAATACAATCCAAACATTGAATTGGACTGATCCGAATGGTCCTAAATATTCATTAGATTGCATTAGACCTGGTCCACCTTTAATGTACCTACATTAGACTGGATTGGATTGGATCTAATCTGGTCCAATTGGCTTTTGAACAGAAAAGGTTGGATTAGAAGAAGATGGCGCATGTAGACATAATACATTTAATGACAGCCAAGGTGGTGGGCACATACCACATAGGCATGCACATGGTTCTATACTGATAGGCGCACGTGTCACGACCAAGGTCTACAGCTGGGTGCACGTCAACAGAAAGATATATACATGTGCACATGATGCCTCTCTCGTACGTGCCAAGACACAGTTCTGAGCTGGTGCCTGGTGTGTTGCTCTAATATTGTTGCATGGTCAGGTTCTGATTCATCCATTTCAACAGCATATGAATTTCCATTTCCAGTAGGTAGCGAGCCAATGCCAATAACCACTCACTCACTAACTGTTGCAAGTGTTCATCCACCATGCATCGTTTTGGCCATGCATCTCGAAAACGAATCTTCCTCACCACAATGCGCATTAAATGCTGCATCGAAGCTCTCATGTTTTTTTATTTTCTTCTAACATGGAGAAGATGTCTGTTTCTTTCCTGTTTTTTATTTTCTAAAAAATATTTGTAAAAACAGCAACAAGGTTCTCACCTCTTTAGAGGGTTGAGACTGGAAGCTTGAAAGTACGCGTCTAATGCTCTTAAATTAATTCAACAACAACTCGATCATGGTTTTTTTTTTTTTTTTTAAATATGGTCTAATATAAGCAACAAACAAATTGGCTTATAAGACCAGTGTGACTGTACACGACCATGACAACCAGGAAAGAAGAGCTGTTTTTCTTGGGACAGAAGATGTGAAACTTAGAATCATGTGGAGTGCATTAAATGCAGTAGCAGAGTGGGAATAGGACTTGGGTTGGGTTTCAGACAATCCTAAATAATTTCTTTTTCAATCTCTCTGGGAATCGGTTTGCCTTTAATAATTCTTAGACCTTAATTGGATGTCGGATCTCATTAAGGAGATGGTTCTCAGAATCTCATTAATGACTCTGTTGGTGTTTTTTTAGATAAGTATTATAAAATGGTCGATGGGTTTAGCTCCAATTATTCTTTTTCACAATTAATTCTTTTATTTAATCAATCAACGAGGTAGAAACACTGTGGAGTAGTTGCCGATGCCACATGGTTATCTGTTTCAGTCTTGATTCTTGAAACGTGTCTGAATGACTGAATCAATATATGAATTATTTTTCCAAAAAAATTAAACATCCATTTTAGTTGAACAGTACTAATTAACATATTTGGTTTCTCAAAATAATTGCTGTACACAAAAATTCCTACTAAATATATAAATTGAATTTTATCATCATCTGCCTTACCCCACTGAAACAAAAAATCCCAAATATCCAAAAAAAAAAAAAAAGAAAGAATTGCTCGTGACATCCTGATTCTCGATGAATCTAGAAAGAATACTACACTCACGGGGTCGGTCCAGGCTTATCTACCAAAGGAATGATAGAAGGGGAAAGAAAGAATATCTATTTAAGTTGGTAGTCGTATATATTACGTTTTATTTATTTATTTATTTTTCTCTGTGTGTTTTATGTTGTTCAGTCATGCTTATCCACCATAAACGATGGAATAAAGAGAGAAAAGTTTTATTGATTTTTTTGCTTAATTGGCTAGTTTCGGTCTGGATGAGTGTGTGTGTACAACTACATGCATCCATGTGCCCATACGACCGCTCTACATACGTGTTTGTGCCTTGCATCCGTACCACAGCTAACGGAGATGGAGAAGAAAATTTAGTTAAATTAGGTTCCTGCCGGCCTTAAGATCTACATTGTTATTTATTATAATATATAGCAAGCACAATTATGGGTATCGGTATTCTAATAGATTCTCATTTTTGCCCTTTAAATTAATTGGCGTAATTGAAAGGGCAATTCCATCTTTTGTGTCTGTCCAAGGTTCAATTCAAGCCAGCTAACATTTAGATAGGAATCAGTAGGAGCAGCACCTACTACTGTACATGGAGTTGGCTAATTATCACTACTGACTAGGGATCTCAGGGACCATGCTGGACTGAACATCAGATCAAAGCCCATAACAACCCAACATGTCAAATATCTACAAGACCCAGTCTGTTAATCCTCCTGGGTCCACCCATTTTCATGAGGTTGGATTGGCTTTGCTACTCCCAATTTCCAATCCAGTCCACTATGACCTGGTCTAAGCAGCAGCTGCAGCCTACAACCTTTGGCCACCCTGAGCTGGATATTGTCTCAGCAACTGTAAATGATAAAATAAGATGGGTTAATGACTTTATATGCCATCAATATTCTCTTATGTCTTCTCTTGCTTGTATTAGTCTTAAAAGAGATAATTTGATTCAGCAAAACTCCTACCAGAACAGAGCATATCCACAAGAATCTTATAAATAAATAGGAAGGATATAATTAAGGAGTCATTATTATTATTATTTCTTGTATCTATGTATTGTGTTAATTAACAATCGCTGTCTTAATTGTGTATCTATCTTCACGTGAATGTCTGTCAACAAACATTCACGTCGAGCCCTTCTCTTAATCTCGATCTCCCTCCTGGCCTCCTGGTCCTGCGCGCTTAGGGTTTTGCATCCTTTCCAAATCTATTATTGTCTCTATGACCCTAACCCTAATTACTCTCTCTCTCGAACGTGGATTGCAAACAAAATGCATGGCCGGCGATGGATTGCCAAACTTTCACGCGCCTCGGCGGCGGTCAACCCTCACCCCAGCAATTTTTTTTTTTCACCATGCACGATGACGTGTTTAAAAAACTCAATAAAAAAATCTTATCTTTCTCAAATCACCAGATACCCCTGAGATATAATAACATATATTTCAAGGCTAGAATCGTAAAATAAACTCAAGGCCTCGTTACTTTGCTTGGATTGTCTCAAGGATATATCAAGTACTCACTCCTATATGTCGTTGATGTTGATGATGGTGATGATGATGATGATCATTGATCATTCATAATATAGTAAATAAAATAATGACAAATAATTAGTATGTTCATGCTTCGAACTACTTGACTCGTTAATAGCTCACAGGATCTATAATTGTTATAAATAGGCCCCAAGTACTCCTTCCAGTCCTCACTGCAAAGTCTCATTTGCTTGTTTGTTCCAAGTGGTTAGTATAGACAAAACAAGCTAACTCACTTATCCTCCCACCACTTCCTCCTTTCCTTCCTTCACCAAACTCTCTCTCTCTCTCTCTCTCTCTCTCTCTCTCTCTCTTCCTTATTCACTACACACAAGAGATGGGAGGAAATTCGCCTTGCGCTTCCTGCAAGTTGTTGAGACGTCGCTGTGCCAAGGACTGCATCTTTGCCCCCTACTTCCCTTCCGATGACCCCCATAAGTTCGCCATTGTTCACAAGGTCTTTGGCGCTAGCAACGTTAGCAAAATGCTACAGGTCTCTCTCTCTCTCTCTCTCTCTGCAAGTCTTGAATGTCCGAAGTTTGTTCAGGACTGTGCTTTAAAATCATAACATAGTTTTGCTTTGTTTCACGTATATATCTTACAGTCTTTAAATTTCTGCTTCTGTTTGACTTGGGCATAGACCCATTTTACATAAGGCCTGTAGAACTTTGTTTTATGTTGGAGAAGCTAACAGGGAATTAATTGTTGTTGCAATTTTGATGTTGGGTCCTTATGTTTCACTACTATTTAATCCACAGGAGCTTCCAATTCATCAAAGAGCGGATGCAGTGAGCAGCCTGGTATATGAAGCGAATGCGAGAGTGCGAGATCCTGTTTATGGATGCGTTGGGGCAATCTCCTACTTACAGAACCAAGTCTCTCAATTGCAGATGCAGCTCGCAGTGGCTCAAGCAGAGATCCTTTGCATCCAGATGCAACAAGAGCCTGCTTTACCTACTCACCAGATCGACTCCGATGACAAATCACTTCTTCTTCACAGTAACCTCAACAACCTTCCGCAGTATCTTAACTTTGCCTCTACAAGCAATGTAATTCAAGACCCTCTCAAGAGAGAGTCTCTTTGGACTTGATTATAGTTTCCCTAATGAAATGGTGCAATTAATGTCGTCTTTATTCTGCTTTCATTCTTGGACACCCATTAATTACTGAACTTGCTTACTGGACTCAGAGAGAGAGAGAGAGAGAGAGAGAGAGAGAGAGAGAGAGTTGTGCAGTAATAGCGTTATTATTAATAATAGAGGTGGACTGGGGTATGGTTTGCTAATGAAAACAAGGGTTGCCATATGCAAAGGTCAACCCTAGCATGTGAGACGTAGAGAGAAGTGGGTTATTCGAGTTGGTTGCTAAGCAAATTAAACAGTGTACGTTGTTCCAGCAGATTAATGCGTGGGAGGGTCGGTGGGCTCTCATAACATCTCCAGTACTGACTGTGAGTTCTTTTAGTTAATATCTCGGTTAAGTTGCTAAATCCCTTGTTTAGTGTTCACGTGGGAGACAGTGCAAAGAAGTCTGTTCATGAGAAGAATACAGACAGCAAGGTAATAGTTATTGGTTATCGTAATACCAAATATTTCACCACTTAACTATTTTCTTGAATCCAAACCTTCTCACATTTATTTGTCGAATATTCAATGTATTATTGTTTTAGAAGTAGTAAAACAAGGACAACATCACCTGACTTAAAAAGATTCCTCTTGATTTGTTTAAGGCGGAAGCATTTCCTAAGTCAAACTTAAGGGATTTCTTCTCTCATGAATTTTCATTCATCTCCAGCTTTTTGGGTTTAATTTATTTCTTTTCATGGTGATGGGAAACGTGAGTGCATATAGCGCCATTTGGCTACGTCTTGTAGCTGACGGTTATATATAGAACCCTAAGTTTATTTTATTAATCACTAAAACACTCCATAATGAGTTTCATTTGTCATTTATTTATTTTACTATATATTGAACGGAGATAATCCTTTATATTTGGGAATATGCTATGTCCAAGACTCGCAGTAGCCATGGCTAGCTCTATATATATGACACGAAAGGCAAGTATTAAACAAGGTCTTCACACCCTAAATTGTACGTTTTAACCTAAATACCCTGTAATAAATTTTTTTCCCTTTTGTGTTTTAACAGATCATGGTGGTGACTGCGGCTCGTGGCTCTAGCGTTTAGTTCTCTGTTACTTTTTCTAACTTGGTTCTGTTGAGACCATAATAATCTATATATATATATAAACAAATAAATATAAGATTTTTCCCCTCCCTAATTAGTTTCTTAATAAATTTCACCATGTATTATAGAACATTCCTTTTCTTTAGCTCTTGTATATTTTTTAGTTGGATTCTTTAGCTTTTTTACATGTATAGAAAAACCTGTTTTCTGGTGAAGTGATAAAATCAATACATATTTTCAATAAATTAAAACCCTGATGACCCACTTAACTTTGCCATGGTTAGAGTCGGGTCAGCTAGCGCCTAGGACTGGCTTAACTTAGGGCTAGGATTATAGATCCATTCAACCATGCATGTTTGAATAGATGCTATATCTGATGCAATTAATTCATGAATAGATCGAACCTGTAAGCTAAAAAATATATTCAGCCTGGGTTTAATACATTTAACCTTCGTCGGTTCCTTGTGGAGATTGGTGACAACTGAGAAGGCGGTGGATGGGAGTAAATGAAGAAGAAAATATGTAATTAAGAAATAAAATTAATCTAGTGTTACATAACAAGACAGAAAAGATAATCTAAAAGTTACATAACAAGACAAAAGCCCTCTCTATCTATCAATCTCGATATTGCTTCTTACCTAGATGCAAAAGATATGGGGACCTAAACATTTCTCTTTTGAGGGCTCGAGGATAGTGCTTTCAAAGGATCAGATGTCAATCTTCTGATGGTTTTCTTCATCTTCTACTTCTACTTCTTCTTCTCTTTCTTAATCCATTAAATTAAACAAATCGAGACTTTAATTTGTAGTTTGTACAATATAATACAAAAGTTGTTGGCCGTTAGTTATTAATTTATTAAAATTTCTCCACTTAGATTATTCATCAAATAAATAATAGTATTGGATTGTTAGTATTTACAGTAAAGTGTACTTTCCGAATAAATTATATATCATGTCCCACATTACATCTTATCAGCAATCGGACGGATAGTATACTACTTAAAGTGGTATCATGGGTCCCAGAATATTCTCGCAGAAAGTTTCATCAATGTCTTCGGTTTGAACTTTGTAAAACTGCTGTGTGAAGGCCCTGGCCGGTTTTCCCCACCCTCCCCACATTCTTACTGTAAAGTGTAATCTCTCTCTCTCACACTCACACATAAATAAATTAATTAGGACAAACAGAACTTACATTAGAATCCGCAATGTTAGTTAAGGTAGTGATCGAAAACGTCCAACACTTGGCACACAGGATGGAGCTGACAAATTAATGCTATATTTCCCAATGCATAATTTGAAAAGAAAAACCTGTTTGTAAAGCTCGTAATTAGTTGACTGCAATGGAGTTCAAGTTTCGATAGAGTGTGGGTACGTAGGAGGTTGGCAGAAGGCTATATATATAGTTCAATAAAGGGAAAACATTTTCATCCTGATGCTCTATAGAGAAAAAAAAAAAAAAAACCATCTCTTCCTGAGTGGATTGAGTTTCCATTGATGCAAGACGAAAAAGTCTAGCAGATAACCCTGAGAGGTTCATTGGTTCACGGGCTTGGAAAGATGAATATGCCAAATTGGTTTAATTTTACACCTTTTTTGGAGTCATCTTTATTTTAACTTTCATCAGAGTAAACGGGATATACAAGTCAATTGTTTCTTCTTGCTACGTGGTATTAGTCTATTACTATTGACTATAATTAGGTTTTTTAGATTGCATTTGGAAAAGACACAAATAAGTGTGAATGTAAACATGTAGAGTGTAAAACTGTTCATATAAATTGCAAAATTAGGTTAACATTGCACTGACAAATTTATCATCTTACCAAATAAACTTTTAGCTGTAAATGCAAACATAAATTTTAATAAAGCATATACATTTTTTTTAATCAAAAGCCCACTTGAATGCAAATTTACACATTTTTTATTGATGTACTTTTACATCTTATTATCAATGTAAATATGCATTGATCTTTCATTTATCAATGCATAAATGTAATGTTGCCAAGCAAAAGTGAACCAGAGTGCAAATTTACCTTTGAATCGGGATTTACACTCCATTTGCATCGATTCCAAACGCAGCCTTAAGCTATTTTGGAAGGAATACAAATACAAATATGTAGAGTGCAAAACCTAATATTTTGTATTATTTTATATGTATTTGAACTATACATATTTATATTTGCACTCTTTGCAAGCTGAACCTTAAGAGAACTGCAAACAGCTGTATTCTCATTCATGGGAGATGTTTCCAATACCTATTGTGTCCTGTGATAAAACATTTCATGTGATTGTGTCATATTTAACTGACATGCAACTTCCGGTGAAATGCAAATACACCAGTGCTTGAAATAAAAGATCAGCCGATGTGATGCCTTGAATTTGTTTCAAATACTAGTGCATTCGCATTTTATTGAGGAGTCTCTATCATGGATCGGGGGTAGTAGGAAATGTAAGCTCATGTCTTGTGGGTCGGTAGGTATGTAACATTCTTCTTAGACTTCAATGCTTGCATATGAACATCAAACCTATATAATCTGGTCCGATCATACATGTTTGACATTTTCAATCCTAATATAGCTTATGTCTAATCCAATGATCCTTGTTTCAATGAATCCTTCAACATAAAAAGACTTGGCATGGTATATTAGAGCCTATTTGACCAGATTGTCTAGATTCCATTACCACCATGCATCCCCATTATAATTAATTAAATTTCAGTATAAGATATGACTGAGACTATATATTCTTGTCCACACTTCAAGTTTAATAGGCTTTTGCGTGAGAGGGTGTGTTAGAGATAAGAAATATGTTTAAGACTGGATCTCATCTAACTGCTTAAGAATTTTAATTAAACCGTTGCTTGGTACTAGCTTATATCTTGGGTTGACAAATTGGTTTAGGCCATGTTTGAGAGTGCTTAAGTTAAATATAAGTGCTTATTCGAATAAGCACTTATTTGTCTTTGGCACCCAATTTTTTCAAGTGTTTATTTTAAAAAATAAACACTTATTTTGTATTGGGTGTTTGGTAGTCTTTTTCTCTAATAAGCACTTAAATAAGTATTTGTGACTATTTTGTCATTCATTTTCTTTCAAATTCTCAAAATATACCCTTTGAAAGTAAAAGTGCTTTCATAAAAGTACTTTTATGATAGCACTTTTAAGAAAGTACCCTTACAAAAGTACTTTTCGTAAAAGTGCTTTCGTAGATATACTTTCATAAAAGTGCTTCCATATAAGTGTTTTCATAAAAGTACTTTTGTAAAAATACTTTCATAAAAGTGCTTCCATAAAAGTACTTTCGTAAAAGTGCTTCCATAAAAGTACTTTCGTAAATGCTTTTGTAAAAGTACTTTCATAAAGATAGAATTGTAAAAACATTTTCATAAAAGTACTTTTATAAAAGTGGTTTCGCAAAAGTATTTTTATAAAATTCAACTAGGGAAAATTTTGGAAGAAAAAATAAGCTCTTATTATTAAAATGAGCACTTATTTCAGGCTTATTTCCCAAGTGCCAATAAGTTCTTAATAACCCAAAGAAGCACTCCCAAACATGGCATTATGAGAGTTGAATCCAACCTATAGTTAGCTCCTATATCTGTTCCTAAATTCATGATTACAATCTATAATAGTCCATTATAGAAGGTGAGCCAGTTCACAAAGGGTAGGGCCAATAGTCCATTATATCTGTTCCTTCTTTGCTTAGGCTGTATTTGGTTTTTGGAAAAAATAGGGAAAGGAAGGGAAAGGTAGGGAAATCTTTACGAGCCGTTTCCCTACCTTTCCCCTCCTTTCCATACCTTTCCTTCAAACCAAACATAGCCTTAATTATTTATTGAAGTGGGCTTTTCCTTAATTACTTACTATTATGAAACAAAAATAAATAAATAAAAAGTGACTTTGATTGACAAGGGATATCCAAGATTTAGTTACATGCAATGATGATATATGTGGATGAAAACATTGTCTACATACTAAGTTTGGACGGTTTTCAATGAGCCTTCTGTTAAGAGAATTTCTTTTTCTGGTAATAGTGTTAAAAAATCTTGCGTTAATAAAAAAAAATTGTCTTTTTTGCCGTATAAAACAATAAAGTGGTATAGACATAACATAAGTTCTAAACACCAAAATTTGAGATTTTGTTATTCAAAATGGAGATAAAACCGTGTTTGATCGATCAATCAAAGATCGCGTAACCATCAATTTGAAGTCTTTATATAGGTTCTGTGTGGCTGTGTCACGGGAAATGGAACCATTTTATTTGAACCCACAATATGCTGCTGAAATGAAGTCATTTCATTTCAATTTTCAACTACCGGGTCAGGTTGCTGCTATACTTACGTAGAAGAAATTAAAATATATTGAAAATAAATATGAAACACTCAGTTTGGATTGGATTTGAATTCGGCTTTGGTAAGTGCAATGGCCATTCGAATATTTTTTACAGCTTTGCATTAGGAATATCAAGCACAGGCTTGCACTGACTTAAACTGAATTCATCCAAATCAATTCTTATTTGTTGCTTGGTATAAGCACAGGCTTGCACCTGCTAGCCTACAGGTGACTGGCCGGTTCACAAATCCATTGGAATTCCTTCTCCATCATATAGGACCAAAGAGTTCACATGTTCTTTCTACGCTTAATTCCTTCTTGAATAAGTGGTTTTCATTGACACTTAAAGTAAAAGTACTCTTGTGTTGATGGGGCATGGAGGCTGCTATATGTATCTGAAAAATAAAAAAGTTGTTTGGTTTTTGCCTTACAAAACAATAAATTAATGTAACATAGAAAGTTCTAAAGGCCATAATTATTTGATATTTTGTTGTTTATAATGTACATCAAAACCGTGCTTGATCTATCAACAATCATGCCATCCTCAATTTGAATTCTTCTTAAAGGCCCGCATCACGGGAGATGTGGAATTGTATAAATTCAATTCGGTATGGTATTAATTTCATTTTCAGCCCATATTGTGATCAAAGAAATTGGGTTCATTACGGCCGGTTAAGACAAATTGTGTTGTGCTTCCCCCACATGCAGGAACCCAACCCAGATTTCCTACTCACTTTTGTTGTAAATTGCAATTATATATTTTTCAATTCATAATAAAGATGTGTGACTACAATTCACAGCAGATAGAGAATGAATAGTAGGAAAATTGAGTAAGAAATCCCATGTGCACATGTAGAGGAAGTTTCACGATTGTAATGAAGTAATTTCATCTCGTGTCTCGCCAAACTGGGCGTAATTAAAGTGCATCTGTTCGTATTGTATATGCCATTTCCATGCATTATCATGTGTTTGGGCGCTTTAAATTTCAAATTACGTTATGAACTGTTATTTAGTTGTATACACTATGGTGATTTTTCTGATATGGCAATTGTTTTTGTTTTCATTGGATCAAGCACCACTTAGACTCTAGTTCCACTTATAAACTTAGGCGGCATTTGTTAATGCTGAATCTGCCTCTTATCTCTGAAAAACAAACTTGCTTTTCAGAAATAGTTTGGGATCATGCCTAAAAGTGGATCTTAATGTCACTTTCAGATCTGAAACAGTAAAAGATCGTCCAGCTATTTAATGCGGTCAGAGGCAATTCAGAGCTGATAAATTGGCCCTTCAAGCTGAATTTTCTAGCTCGCCACTGAGGTAATACTATGCCAAATCAACTGTAGTTTTAAGAAGAAATATTTGCTACTTTTTTCTTTTGAAGTGGCTCCATCCATTGCCATCTCGCTCATTATCCTTGCTTGAAATCGTAAAGTCACCAAAGCTCCTTCCTGCCTCCACTACTTCACTCTCACTATCAGTCTCACAGAAGAGCCCAAAGACAAAAGAGTTTCTTTGATATCTTGTTTGCAAGTTACAAAACTTTTAATTTTTTTAAGGCTCAGTTTGGAAGGAATACAAGTACAAATATATAGAGTGTAAAATTATATATTTTGTATATATTTATACTGTACATATTTGTATTTATACTCCTTCCAAATTGAGCCTAAATATTTCACCTGTAATAATTAATCAAAATCTAACTGCTCTTATTGTTTTTGTATGGGATGGTAATTGAGGCGTAAGCAATAGGGTGAAGAAGAGCGTGCTCAATTTAATACTTGGTGGCCTAAGTTTTTGTAAAAAGGCCACATATTCAAACTAACCTCGGTCCTCTATTTATAAATCATGTTCTTTTCGATGGTCCTCTATTTGTTTCATCATTTCCTGTTGCTAAACACTTTGTACTTCTTTGTAATTTTTCTCTTTGTTTGGGCGAATCTGAAATCAATGTTTTAAGACTTGGCCCGGACCAGACGGTCGGGCCATGAAAACCAGGAACTAATAGTACTTTCTGGGTCTCGATTAAATAGTGGTTTTGGGGATTGGACGGGCAAACCTAGAGAGCATTCCGATTTATACTCCAGTCCGATTTATGCTCCACTTTAAATTTGTTTATTGAGTGAGAAAGTGTTGAGATCTGATTGGTCCAAGCGCTCAATTTCATGGCTTTAAAATATAAAAAATTCAAAATTTATAAAAACGGAAATAGGGATTTTGGAGCAAAATTGGAAGAGGAAGAAGATGACACATTCACTGATATCTAAAAAACAACTGACCAACAAACTGGAATCATAAATGTGATAACGAGTTTTGATTGGTCAAAACTCTTTCCATGCCTTTCATATATATATATAGATGCATGGTCCCTTATAATTTTCAGGTATCCATCCCTCCACCTCGAGTTAATTTTGGGTTTAAAAAAGGTAGCAGAGATCATATCTGTGTTTTATTGAGTATCTTCTCCTCACCTCAGTTAGGGCTGCCAACATACTTCAAAAGTTCCGCATCCAACCCAATTATCTTGTATTTGGATAATGTGTTTACATCCAAATCAAATTTTACAATTTATATCCAGTTAGTTAAACGGATCGGATGTGATTTTAAGTCCATCTGATCTAGTTAAAAATCAACTCTTATCATTTTATAATATTTATTGATTTTAATAAGGAGTTAATATAATTATATATAAATATAAAAATAAATAATTTCATATGTTATATTATACAAAAAATTATGTATAATAAATTAAATATTTCATATATTTATTTATTTATTTATTATAAATAAGTTAAAAATAAAACATTTATTCTTTATTTTCAAGACTAAAGCAAAATGAAATTAAGTCCGAATCCGATCCAAATCCCATATGATTCAAATTCGATTGAAATCTTTTCGGATTTTCATGTTGAATAATCGGATCGGATTAGATTTTTCGGAATACTGCCCTTCACCGGCTTCAGTCAGTGCAAGTTCATGTTCACACCGTTCAAATAATCTCTTATTTTGCATAGCTTTGAGAAAATCTTCCCATAAAATAAAGTACATAAGTACTAAGATATTCTCAATACGAGGCTGTAAAAGGTGTTCGAATGTGGAATATCTCCTCAGAACTCAGAAGCCGAACTCGCTGCTGAAGTCTATGTAATTTCAATGGTGGTTTCACCACACACGTCATTCACATTTTGGCGAGTCCGGATTACCTCGTAATAAAACACGTTCCAACCCTCTACCAACGTCAGCTTACACCGCACATCTCATATATGGCGGGTCCAGTCTCATTGTAAGATGTGTGGTGTGAGATGATGTTGGTAGAGGGTCGGAACGTATTTGTTGGCAGAAAATCTCAATTCCGCGCTCTCCGCCTTTATGGATTGTTTGGCGCTTCTCGTCTCAAAAGTGACAACCCGATTTGAATAACAAGTACGGCCCACCATTTCCCACCAGCACCCAGACCAGACTCGACAATTTTAGCCAATCAGCACAAAGTAGGTTATGAAAGAAGCCAATAGGTGAAGGATAAGGTGCCGGCTTGGATAAATGCTTCTTTCTACCAAAAGCCGCGATATTTTTGCAAGTTTTTTACCTCATTCACTTTCCCAGTTCCCACGGCGCATCCATTGATTAACCAAACTCTATCATATCATCTATTTTCTCTACAGAGACACGAACACCCCATACTCGCACATACACAGACACAAAGTAACAGAGAGAGAGAGAGATGGGAAGATACAATTCTTTCTTGAGGAGTCCAAAACAGGAGGAACAACAAGTGCCTGACACTGCTGCGGCTACCGAAGAATCATCAGAAAGCAAAGCCGTTCACTCGTTTACCAGGGAAGGATACAATATCATGGGCGAATTGGAAGACATCTTAGATGCCGAGGACGACGACGAGAAGTTTGCAGGGCAGAATTTGTATGATAACTTTAAGTGGGATTTCATGGACTGGGCGGAATTCCCTGATCGTGGACAGCTCAAAGAAGGTGATGACGATGAAGTTGAAGATGACAACGTTGAGATAGGCCACTGGACGACGAACAACTCTACGGAACTCTCCGAAGATCAAAGCCATTACGCTAATGTTATAAAAAGAGAAACAGTCGTTCTTTGGGAGGAGGATGAGGAGAAACTCATGTCTTTGAACCTGAATCTTAATTATCAGAATGTTCTGGATGCATGGTCAGACAGGGGTTCGCTTTGGGCCGACGATACTTCTCTTTCCATGGTTAACCACAACTTCGTACGTATACATATTCAAAAACTAAAGGAAAATTTTTCATGCTTCTATTTTGATTTCATTTTCAAGAAAATTATACAGTAAAATGGACTGACTTCCAAAACTGATGTCTGTCTTTTAGACATCACAGACTTAAATGAGTTACTAGTACTACTTCTTTTATTGTTTGACCATTAACAATACATCTTATTTATTACAGATAGGAGAGGTGCCTGTAATGGAAGAAGAGAGATTAAGAAGAGAAGCCAGGGTTCTTAGATACAAGGAGAAGCGGCAGAACAGGCTCTTCTCTAAGAAGATAAGATATCAAGTGCGCAAACTCAATGCAGAGAAGAGACCCCGACTCAAGGTTAATTTGTCCTTTTTTCTTTCTTTCTTTCTCTTAAGTATTTTGGTTCAGAGTGGAATGGAGTCGAACCATTAATTTCACAATTCACATTTCAATGAGGGGTGCACCATGTGAGACCATCTTCTATAACCAATTTCAGATTTGTTTCTCTGGGAGAAGCTAGCTAGCGATCTAGCTATACAGGTATACAGTTAATGGTGTCTCTGGATTCCAATCCGAAGTGGAAAAAAGATGCTGACGCGTCATTTGTGGGGAACCCTCCAATTGGAGTTCTTCATTTTTATTTAATCTTCATCATTTTATAGGTTAAATTGACTTTATAATTTCGGTGCAGGGTCGTTTCGTGAAGAGAACACTACCGGCCGACAAGATACTCAGATGACGAGAGCCAGAACCAGAAATATCTGGAAAATATCTCACCAATTGTGTAGATCTTTTTGATGTCGTACCCACTTTATTATTATCAAACACTTTTGTGCTTTATCACCATGAAAATATCTCAATTCTCAAGGCAAGGGTAAACCTTTTTGGCACTTTTTTCATTTAATTAGTAGAATTATGGAAACGGAACTGAAGTCACTCACTCACTCATGCATGATCCGTGGGCCCTACCCAAACCGCCCACGTGGTAAACATGACAATTTCAATTTGGTCCAATCCATGCCCGAATGGTCCCGAATCAAGATGCTGGTGGTGGTCCACAGTCCACACTATATTTATATTATATTGCATTGAATTTTCAAAGATAATTACAAGGGGTAGACTTGCCATTTCAGATTTCGTGTCTATGACTCTCTCCAATTCTTCATGTGCCAAGATCATCAGAAACCGCCATTTTAGTTACAGACTTACAGTCTGTCCAAGTCCAAGAGACCAAGCTTGATCTAAACCATGCGTCCATGCCCCACGTCTCTGTAGTCTCTACTCTGTACCCACACACCCACTGAATATCATTTACTGTTTCATACGTAATTGGTAGGTGTTCCGTGCTAGTTCATATTGTATCGTTCGTGAGCATATATTTGGGCTGGGATCAGTGGACTTAAGGTTGTATTTGGCATTCCTTATTTTAATAACTTTATCTTCTTTTTATAATTAAAATGTGAACATAGTTTTTAATTGTAAAAAGGAGGTGCCAGATACAGCTTTAGTTTGGTTTGAATGGTGGCAGCTCCTGATATTGTCATAAGCGTATGGATGGGCATGGTTGATTATAGGGACAGAGGATGCATAGTTACAACCTGGGCCCCCATCATGTCCCCACCAGCTGTTGTTACATTGTTGGAACATTTTATTTTTCCAACTGTCAGTGTGATATAGTGAAAATGTATAGGTGCTATCAAGTTGTAGTCTGGGTTTTCGTCCAACTCTCCAACTAATCTCCATCATAGGAGGACCCATTTAACGGTGGTGGGTTTTAATCATCTGAATCAACTCAATCAAGTTCAAATCGCTAGTCATGGGCCCTGGTTACAGCTTACAGTTTTTTCTCTGTCCCTGTACCTACGCTTTTGCCATCTTACAATCTACTATTGTTGGGTTTGGATCATCTTAACATAAAAAAAAAAGAGAAAATTTTCGAATTAAACAAGCCCAAACGTAGCTCAGCTCAACTCATCCAAGGTTATAATCCAACAGTCCAACTATTTGGGTTGGGGTCTGCGCGCAATTAATTAAGCAAGTCGAGCACGAGCGTGTCGTATAGTATACTCTATACTGCTCACTACTCAGTGAGTCTATCCTGCGCAGTCAGCACATGTCCAAGATGAGCCCAACCCAGCTATTAATTGGTTCAGGAGGCTGATTCAATCTCGGCCAAACTTGGCTCAGATTGGTTGGTTGACAACCCTACTGTGAAAATCAAAACCGTCTTCCGAGGAACTACGGCAGGCTTATTTAATTGCATGCAAAACTAACATTTCTGCAATAATTCCGATTATTTTTTGGCATTAACCATCATTCATATCTGCATGTACGTATGGTGTATCTATAAATCCTATTATGATCCAGATTTCTCTTATCTTATCGCAATTCCTTCATTCTAGCCTGCTATTTCCGATTATTGTTCACTGTTCGTAGGTCGTTTCACTTCAAATCATGGTTTTCAAAACCGGATCGGATGGTCGAAGTGAAAAACCGGAAACCGGCCAGTTGATTGGTTCTAGTTTTCTCCAAAACCCAATTTTCTCTAAAAGCAGTTGATTTTGGTCAGCAAATCTCTGACTCGGGTGATTAATGTTTGAACGATTTTGAATGTTTTTTTTTTATTTTTTATTTTTTATCAGAATAGGTCGATCATTTGGTTCAAATGATTGAATTGTTTGACCCAGTAACTGGACCTCTGATCGATTCGGTCTCTGGATCGATTTTAAAAACCATGCTTCAAACGAAACCGTAATATACCTCGCATCAGTTTCATTAGATGACTAATCATCTGATTTGGTTTTATTTGTATAAGATCTATTGCCTCGCTTCAAGAAAAGCTTCTCTCTACTCTCTACTGTCATCTCAAGTGTAAGAGACCTTCGCACAAGCCAATTTTTAGTGTTAACTGATAATCGAATTACTCCATCTGACTGAATCTTGACGGTGGCCGTGTTCTAACTTCCAATACTCCAGACATGGGACAAATGGCAGATTATGGGCCCCGTATTCCAAAGCCCAGGCCCTTAGTCTTAAAACTGACCTACTTTATGCATGCACAAACATTCATGTCCCTGGTGGGTACGTAGTCAGCGTCCTAGTCACGGTTCTGCTGTCTAGATGGGCACAGATATTTCCAAGGGAAAAGTACGAAAACACCGATGCAGAATTCTGAATTCTAACCCCCTACAACTAGCTCTCTCCCCCTATAAATCACATTCTGCCCATGAATTTAGCATCAATTCACAGTCAGGATGCATTTCCCTTATACTTTGGGCCTAATAAATTCTGATCTAGGCTGATTGGTACTTCTCCCTATTTCCAACTGGTCTCCTATCATATGGCCGAATCAAGTCCACGTAGCTAGATATCACGTGAAAAAAGAATCCAACTGGTGGGGCACAACACTGATTTGACTTTTGAGGATCCGTTTCAAAAGACTGGAGAGTAATTTTATTGGCCTTAATTTTTTCTTTTTAATTAGCATTTGCTTGGTTTGGATTTTGGGTGGTCCTACACTTGTATAGAAGGTGGTTAAAGGCAATTTATCTAAGAATGGACCAATGGTTGCATTGTGGAGCTAAAAGATGGCTTTCCTTTTCCTTCTGTTCGAACTGATCAATCCAAAGAAATTGCTTTGTATGGAGTGATGATGATGGAAATCTACAATGAAGAAGGGTCTATGTCATATCCATGTTGAATTGCACTTGGATCGGAATATTTCAATCCTGCGATTGGCAAGATTCAAAATGGATCATAGTCTTCTACTCCACCGACCCCATTTTCTAGAGGAAACGTGGCTTTGTTATTGCATTAGCTTTAGCCTTTATGTTCTTTCTCTTTCTGGCCCCTTAAACCCTTGTTGAGGTGGACAATACGTTCTGAGTGAGAGTTGATACCCATGTGGATGTGGAAAAGAATCTGCATTCTTCATTTGCTTCACCTGGGAATAACAATAGATAATTGGGCACTAAAGGGGGAAAAAGTGACTCGGACAGATGACATGCTACCTGTGTCACAAGTCATAACGTTATCTGTGGTGGCTATGCCAACCATTGACACATTCCATAAATTGTAAATATCCTACTTGATTTTTTTTTTTTTTACAATTATAAATTCCCATATCCCATTTTAAGGTTTTGAAATTAAAATTAAAAGAATTCGGATATGCTCTCACATAGCACGCTTCACGCCAAACTTCACTGCAGCACGTCGTTGCAGCCATTTATTAGGAACATCTCTCCAGTGTGCTATGAGATTGGAGTGAGATACGCTCTGTGAGGAGCAAGTCCAAATTTCAAATAGGAAAGTAAAAATCGTGCATACACAGCATCCAGTTGTATATTGAAAATCTCTCCATGATTTTAATATACAAATAGAAGAGAGATTAATTTTTGATGTACAACTATACCGTTCTCTCATGGTGTGTACATGGTTTTTTGCTTTCAGTAGATTTGGGCTCTTGAAATTAGCCTCTAGTCAAAATTAAAAAAAAAAAAAATGATATGACATTAACAGTAATTAATTACATAATGACTCAAATAATCCCAATATTCTGCATATTAATTTTATAATGATGATATATTAAAGGGCTGATTGTATAATTGCTAAGTCAAAACATCATAAAGTGGTGTGTTTGTTTTTTCAATTGATTTTGGAATCATCACTAGTCTTGTTTTGAAGTGGTTTGTGATTTAATTTAGAACCACCAATCCATGGTTCTAGAACCTACAATTCCTTCAATTTTTGAAAACTAGAAAATATTATGTTCTATCTGGAGCCAAATTTGAAAATTTTATTTTCTATTGACATAAGCATGATGCCATTATGACATGATTTTCCCAAGTATGGAGAAACTTCGGCTATTTGAAAAAAAAAACAACTTGGGCTGTTTGGGGGCTTTCTATACAAGTGACACGTTATCTCTCACCCAGTCCCTTGTTTGCATTTTTAATTAAAAGAATATTGATTATAATTACTCTTTTACCCCTCACCTATGCTAGCGTGTCATTCGCATGAAGCTTTATGTTTTTTAATTTTTTGGTAATAAGGCTATATAACAGAGGTTAGCCCTCTCATTCCTCATGTCCCATATCAGTCTGAACAAAATAAAAAAATTTTCCATCGTAATATCCTGTTCTCTTTTCGAAAATTGGGACAGTTTACTTGATTTCCATTCCTCTATAAACTGAAATCAGTTCTGGGTTCACATGTCTCAACTGAGCAGCTATCCACACAGCCCGGGCACAATGGTATGAGAAGAACAAGTGTTCCCATGTCTCAACTGCTAGTGCTAATTCACAAATACCGCATTTTTTTTTTGTCTTGATCATTTAGAAAATAAAGTTTATCTCTCGTCAGTATTGATTTGCAGTGGATGACTGTTGAGTGGTGAAGAATTTATACCCTGATTTTACATCATAGGAACCATGTCTCAAAGCCTTCCATAAAAAGAAGGTGCTTATTTAAATGAGAGGAGATAATTGTTTGCGACATGTGAGATATGTATGCACTCCTACTCTTGTAGTCTTAGGATGTCCCAATTCCCCGAGGCTGTTAATAGTTGATTAACAGTCTTAGGAACCATATCTGGGTTAACTTCTTCCTTGAAGTGTGGGATGCCTCCATTTAGTGTGGGAATCCGTGGGTTTGTTGTGTAGATCTTTCCGCCATCTTTAACTTGCCAAATCAGATTTATTCTAAGCGTCTTTAGGCAATTAAACCACATGTTTCCACCATTTGGAATCTGAGGCACACCTCTGTGCATAAAACAAGGATTTATTTTTCTTTCAATGCCTGCTTCCATAGACCTATTTCCCCATCAAACATCCTCCCAATTTGTATTGAAAACAGGGCCAAGTTAAATATTCCTTCATTTTTCTAAAGTTTATGCCATATTCGTTCCTAGGTCTACAAAGTTTCTCCCATGGAATGGTGTGCATGGTTTTTCTTTCTTCAGTACCCCCACCAAAAATTCCTTTGGATTTGTTCCACCTTTTTTGTCAAAGAATTAGGGAGAATTGTAGAGTCCATTAGCAAACAATAGGTAAGAAATTGGAGTTCCCCCTCGACTGATTTTGAATACATTTAGGCTTTTATGTAGTTCAACTTGCTGGAATAGAAAAGAAAGGATTTGTATACCTATTATCCATATCAATATAAACATATTAAGTTGGAATGTGCCTGAAAAGGCAAGAAATGGAATTTAACATTAAATTTTGCTTTTTTTTCCTTTCAAATTACAAGAATTCCACTCTCTACCAATTCTCTCTCTCTCTCTCTTTTGTTTTTTCTTTTCTTTCAAATTACAAAAAGGCCACTCTCTCCTACCAACTCTCTCTCTCTTGCTTTTTTTCTTTCAAATTATAAGAATGCCACTCTCTCTCTCTCTTTTGCTTTTTTTCCTTACAAATTACAAGAATGCCACTCTCTCCTACCAATTCTCTCTCTCCCCTTACAAATTACAAGAATGCCACTCTCTCCTATCAACTCTCTCTCTCTCCTTACAAATTACAAGAATGTCACTCTCTCCTATCAACTCTCTCTCNACAAATTACAAGAATGTCACTCTCTCCTATCAACTCTCTCTCTCTCCTTACAAATTACAAGAATGCCACTCTCTCCTATCAACTCTCTCTCTCTCTCCTTATAATTTATAAGAATACTACTCTCTCTCCAATTGAGGGAGACCTCATCTCAGCATCTCGACTACTAGGGGACCTGCAATCAAAGGTAGTCGAGCTCAAAATTCTGAGCTCGAGCTCAAGTCACTAATTCGAATCGAGCTCGAGCTAGACAACACCTTGACTACTGAGGGAGACCTCGGCTCAGCACCTCGACAACTGAGAGAGACCTCAGTTCGGTACCTCGCCAACTAAGTAAGACCTCAACTCGACACTTCAGCAGCTGAGGGAGACCTTGGTTCAACACCACGGCTGCTAAGGAGACCTATAATCAAAGGTCGCACGAGCCTAATTGAGTGTGTACATAGGGTGTCACCTCGGTTACTGAGGGAGATCTCATCTCAGCACCTCGACAACTGAGGGTGAACTTAGCTTGACACCTTATCAACTAAGGGAGACATCAGCTTGACACCTCTCCTACTAGGGAAACCTTAGCTCGACACTTCAACAATTGAGGAAGACCTAGAGGTTTGGCACCTCGACAATTGAGAAAGACCTCGGTTGCTCGAGAGACCTGTAACCAAAGGTAGTCGAGTTTGAACTTCTGAGCTTTTGACTCGAGCTGACCCCTCGAGGAACGAGCTTCACCCACAGAAGAAACGGTCGCAATCCCGACTTCGGCTACAGACCCAGCTCGCACACTACAAATCGGTGCTTCCGTCGAGGAACCCATACGAATCGAACTGGTGAGTTTTTTACTTCAAAATTTAGATATTTTTGCCTGGTCTGCGGCCGACATGCCTGGTATTAGCCCCGGCCTGGTAACTCACAAACTTAATACTGACCCTGTAGTCAGACCCGTTAGACATAAGAAACGCAACTTATCCCCAGAGCGCTGGAGGGCGGTCAATGAGGAGGTCGAGAAGCTCCTCGTAGCAGACTTCATGGGAAGTCCATTATCCGAGCTGGGTAGCCAACCTAGTGCTGGTGAAAAAGGCAAACGGCAAGTGGCGCATGTGCGTCGACTACACCGACCTGAACCGAGCTTGCCCGAAAGATTGCTTCCCCCTCTCCAGTATTGACCGCCTAGTGGACGTGACCTCGGGACATGAGTTGCTAAGCTTCCTAGACGCCTACTCAAGCTACAACCAAATCAGGATGGACCAGTCCGATGATGAAAAAACTAGCTTCATAATCGAGTTCGGCCTATACTGCTACAAGGTCATGCCCTTCGGATTAAAAAATGCCGGGGCAACCTTCCAAAGACTTGTAAATAGGTTGTTTCGGCCCTTAATTGGCACGAAGATAGAATGTTATGTAGACGACATGGTCGTCAAGACACAGTTTTCACAAGAACTAATACAAGACTTATATTCTGTCTTCCAAATCCTGCGTCAATTTAGCATGAAGCTGAACCCTAACAAATGTGTCTTCGGTGTTACCTCGGGCAAATTCCTAGGGTACATTGTCAACCGGCGTGGTATTGAGGCCAACCCGGACAAGATAAAAGTCATCCTAGATATGAAACCACCCCGGAAAGTAAAAGAAGTTCAGAGGCTAAACGGCCGCATAGCCGCTCTAAGTCGCTTCATGTCTAAATCAGCAGACCGCTGCCTACCCTTCTTCAAAGCAATCAAAGGCAAAGGGTTCGAATGTACCCAAGACTGCCAGCTCGCGTTTGACGAGCTAAAAAGTTACCTCGCTAGTGTGCCAACCTTAGCTCGGCCCGAGCAGGGCGAAGTCTTAGAACTGTACCTCTCGGCAAGCGACGAGGTGGTCAGTTCGGTACTAATAAAAGAAGCAGACCGGGTCCAGCGACCCATCTATTATGTTAGTAAAATTTTGCAGGGAGGAGAGACAAGGTATCCGCAGATAGAAAAGCTT
>NW_010729111.1:1887564-1903922 GCF_000365185.1 Nelumbo nucifera | reverse complement strand
TTGTCTAACATCCGACCCCGACGAGAGGTGGACGCCAAACTGCCCGAAGTGCCTCGGCCTACGAGTTCGAACTCTTCCTCGAGCTCTACCTCCGGCTCGCTAGGGTTGTTAGGGGATGCAACTCGGTTCGTAGAACCTGCATCAGACCCGCTGGAAGGACTATCTGATCTATCCAAGCTAGACATCGGGGAGTGAGATGGGATCTAGGAAAGTACTCACCCGGAAAAAGGTTGTAGACCACAGGAGCTCGGACGAGCAGAACACCTTGAACGCGAGTTGAAGAAACCTGGATGCGAACTAGATGCGAGCTGAAACTCAGACGTGACCTCAAGAGAAACACAGAAGTGACAGCGACTGGGGTCCCCCCCCCCGCCGCTATTTATACTCACAGTGATCGTAAAGCAACGGCTTAGATCAAAGCCAATCCGACGGCCCACAGCCGCACCGACTGCACGTCCCTTGAGACCGAGACGTGATTGGCGCACGTCTTTCTGAAACTGACAGGGCACCGGCGCATGTCTTTTCGAAACTGACGGAACACCAGCGCACGTCTCCTCAACAAAAGCGGCAGCGCCACGTTTTTTCAAATTTTAAAAGACGCCTGCTATCGCGCCTCCCAAGTGGCACGCTTTTTTGAAATTTTGAAATAAAGCGTGCGCTGTCACATCTATCGGCGCCTAGGTAGGCCGGCACGCTTCCCGCCTTTTGGACGCTCGAAGAAACCCAAGGAACCCTGACAACGCACCTCGCGCCATCAGAACCAAGATCCAAAGGTCAGGGCAAATCTACTTGACACCTCGCGAACTCCCCGTGCCAGGGCAAGACCCTTAGCACGAGGAGTGGGGGGCAATTGATGAAGGAAGATTTGGCCTGACCTCGCAATCGCGCCACGTGGCAAAAAACAAGTAGCTCGGCACTTAAAGCAACGTACCCAGGGTGGAAACACCAAAGGGAAGAAACCAGCAGTCCGAACTCCCCTCGAGGAGACCGAACTCCTTTCGAGGAGCCCGAACTCCCTTCGAGGAGCCCGAACTCCCTACGAGGAGCCCGACCTCCCTACTAAGAGCTCGAACTCCCTACGAGGAGCCCGAACTTTCCCTTTAACCTCGAGCCACACAAAGCAGTGACCCGAACTGGCCCGCCTCATGGCAGTTCAGGACACTCCCCTATTCGAACTCAAGACTTCGCCTCGCACACCGCTCCAGCACTTCGCCTCTAGAACACTGTACCTGACACCGAAGGAATCCGTATCCAGGGGCGGCGCACCTGACTGACTTGGGATCTGACGCTTGACAGCCACACTTCAACGGCCATCTGCCACCGTCACCTGCCACCGCCATCTCCAGTTATAGAGACGGCTCCGACAAAAAGAGCAGCGGCGGTTCTGCCCCAGCAGAGGTGATGACACCCGAATTGGCAGAAGCACGGAAGTAATCATACCCGACCTGATAGAAGCCTAGGAGTGAGTGCGCGAGGTGGTTATAAAAGGCTTCTGCCCCCCAAGAACATGGTATGCAAACTTTGCGCTATCTGGTTTTATCTCGCCTTTGAAGAATTCTAACTTGAGCTTCGGAGCCTTTACACCGGGTTCCCCCTGGAGCTTCCTCATCTTCTCCGTTTCAGGTTCCCTGCTGCTCAGTTCAGAGGCAAGGTCGTTGAAAGCTAAGACCGGCCGAATTGCGCACCATCAGATTCCAAAATATTATTCTCAAGGTTTTCGTTCCAATATGAGAGGCTCCCATTGTTTTGCAGTAAATGTGGAGTTATAGGTCAGAGAGACAACAATTGTACAAAAGTTCAGAGGAACAATTCGTGGAGCAACTCACAGACAGACTGGCTGAACAATCTATAGATAGGCAGAGGGGTAATAGCTATTACGGAGATTGGCGGAGAGCAAGTCCAGAACAGGACAATTTCAAAGTCATTAATAGGGAGAAAAGCTTCGGCCAAGCTGGAAGAGGCAATGTCGGTGAACATGCAACACTGACAAATGTAGCAGAAAGGGAAGTGGTGAATCTCCATCTGCATGATCAAAATGTCTCACTGGAAAGGGTGGAAAAAAGAGCGAGCCCCCAACCTCCAAACTTGCTAGTAAGAAGGAAACTTTTCCAAGATAGGATTAGAGCTGAAACAAACCAAAATCTCACCTTCCATGTAACGCTCTCACCAGCCGGGAAAGACAGTTGGAGGAAGTTGACCAGAGAAGAAAGTACGACAAGGGATGACAGATTGGAAGACGACAAAAATGTCAAGCGGCTGACCGATGGTGGTAGGTGGGATTGGGGCGGCGATGACTTCAATAGCAGTCAAATCCAAACTTCAAGTCAGGCTGACGTGAGCAATTTATTGACTAGGGAAGCGATTCGAGCAAAAAAAAGGGAAAAGCATCAAATATGCCAACGAACAAGTTGATGTGGCTATCCAACTCATGGTGGAGAAAAATGGAAAAGTTTGAGTATTATTATCAGAGAAATCCAACCTGAAGAGCAGTTGGAGAATGTGGCTCTCGGGGCAAGAGAGAAACAGGCAAAAATTACCCAATCAGAAAGTTTAAGCCAGAGCTGTGAAGACTAGTACCCGACCCGACATGCGATGAGCCCTCTAAGTTCACCCTAAACCAAGATCATATCAGCATGGAGAGTTTGCTCAAATTAGGGCGAGACAGGGCTGAAGTCGAACCAATGGCCATGGAAGATGAGCAGGTTTCGAAAAATAAATTTAAAGAAATGGACCCAGAGGAAGAACTTGCGCCAGAGAGCACTAGAAGCTTGAACCGAAACATCTTAACAGGCCAGGAGGAGGAGGTAAGTTTACTACAAACCTCTTTTCTTTCTTTTCATAGCAACATGTCTACAATTTGCCCCATTTTTTACAATAAATTGCTTGCTTTCTGTTTTGTAATTAAAAGGAAAAAAGAAAATAAAAAAAAATCAAATTTGGAAACTAGAAGTGAAGGAAAGGAAGTTCTCCGAAAAAGGGGATAGTAGGAAAAGGAAAAAAAGGAAAAAATAAACTTTGGGGATAAAGAAAAAAGCCCGAAAGAAAAGTATTGTAATGGCTTAGAGAAAAAGACACAAGAAAAAAACCCTGGGTTTGAAACAACATTAGCTATCTAGTAATCTCACAAGAAACAAATTTTAGGGGAAAAATTTAGTAGAATCAGAAGAACAAAAGGAGACCTCATCAATCATCTATGTCTTTTCATATGGGTTATAAGGAAAATAAGTGGGTTGGGGGGTATTGTCTCAGAACAGGGCTCAAGAATCCAATGAGAACCATCAACTAGTGTCAAGGAATTGGGTCTCCACTAACAATTCAAGCTCTAAAGGACACCAAAAATAAAATAAAACCGGATATTATCTTCCTTATGGAAACCAAACAGTCCCTCCTAAACTGTTAAAAAAAAAAAAAAAAAAAAACTTAGTTTCCTAAAGGACTGGTCCTGGTGGGGAAGTGATGCAGAGGGTTTGAAAGGGGATCTAGCACTCTTCTGGAAAGAGGAAACCATCAGTAAAATTCTGTTTGCAGATAACAATTTTATCCATGCTAAATTCTGTGTAGATAAAGGAACCATCTGGTACTGTACTTTCATCTATGGGGAGCCAAAGAAACATAAAAGAAAAACTTTTCTGAAAAAATTGAGCCTTTTAGCTACTTTAGTGAAGGGGCCATGGCTTTGCTGTGGTGATTTCAACATGATTTTCAACAAAGAGGAAAAGGAAGGAGGGAACCCTTGCAACCTCACCTATTTAACCCAAAAAAAAAACTTCTGTAAGAATTGTGGTCTTTCTAAAATCAGAAGTAGTGGCCTAAAATTCACTTAGTCAAATAAGAGAGAAGGAAAAGAAGAAATAGAAGCAAAACTAGACAGGGCAGTCTATAACCAATTGTGGAGAAACTCTTTCAAAGAAGCCCAAGCCAAAGTCTTATTCTCTCTAGGATCAGACCATTATTTGATCCTGGTAAACACTGAGGATATAATGAGCCAAAGGAATAGACCATTTAGAATGGAACAAATGTAGCTAACCCATGAGAATTTCAAAGAAACTATTCAAAATAGTTGGAGTGAACAATCTTCTGGGTCACCAGAAGTCAACTTCCATAAGAATCTGGAAAGGCTGCAACAAAAGCTTAAACTTTGGAATAGGTTGATTTTTGGGAATGTCCAAAACAATTGAAAGACTGAAAAAAGCCCTAGAAACTGAGCTGAACCAGAGAAGCTAAAGGAATGAGGCTAAGATCAAAAACTTGGAATATGAGTTGGAAATTTGGTTATCTAGGGAGGAACAAATGTGGGCTCAAAAATCCCGAGTGAATTGGCTCCATCATGGAGACAAAAATACAAAGTTTTTTATGCCTAAACTTTGAAAAGAAGGAGGAATAGAATTTTAAGTCTGGAGAAGGAACTAGGGGTTTGGGTTAAGGGGGAGAACCAAATAGAAGAAGTACTAAACCATCATTTCGAAAGCATTTTCAAATCCTCAAATACCTAGACTCCGGATGAGATCTTGGAGAGGGTGGACAAGAAAATTTCTAAAGAAGGGAGCAGGTGGCTAAAGAGGGATTTTGAGGAGGAAGAAATTAAAGAAGCCCTCTTCCAGATGGCACATCTTAAAGTTCCTGGTGGATTTAAGAACATTTTTTTCCAAAAAAATTAGGAAATTGTAAGGCCTGATCTGTGCAAAGCCATCTCAGACTTCTTCAGTTCTACCCACCTAAACAAAGACATAAACAAGACCTTCATAGCCCTAATCCCTAAAGTTAAACATCCGATTGAAACAAGTCATTTCAGACCCATCAGTCTCTACAACACCAGTTATAAGATCATAGCAAAGATCCTAGTAAATAGGATCAAACCTCTGCTGCACAAAATCATCGGTGAAAACCAAAGTGCTTTCATCCCAAGCAGACAAATACATGATAACGTACTTATTGCCCATGAAATCATTGACTATATGAGTAAATGCAGGGGTAAAAAAGCCTAGATGACAATCAAATTAGACATGAGCAAGGCCTATGATAGAGTAGAATGGAGTTTCCTAGAAAAGGTGCTCAAAAAGCTTGGTTTTGGAGACAAATGGGTTGATTGGATCATGGAATGCATCTCAATAGTGTCGTATAAAATTCAGATAAATGAAGCACCGGGCAGAATCTTCCACCCAGAAAGGGGAATCAGACAAGGAGACCCTTTATCCCCTTATTTATTCCTTTTTGTGTTTGAAGCTCTCTCATCATACCTTCATCACCTTGTTTCGCAGCAAAGAATATATGGAGTGAAACTAAACAGGGAATGCCCAGTAATTTCCCACATCTTTTTTGTAGATGATAGCTACATCTTCACGAGGGCAAACTGATCTAAAAGTCAATATTTGTTGGAGGCAACCTAACTTTATGAAATGTCTTCTGGTCAACAGGTAAATTTCCCAAAATATGAGGTTTTTTTAGTAAAAATCTTCGCCTAAGACTTCAAAAGATTATGGCTAGAAGACTAAACATAAAAGAAGTAGATCACCCAGGAATATATCTAGGATTGCCTACAACAATTGGCAAATCAAAGAAAATGCTCTTCATTGTCCGATAAGGAAGATCCAATCCAAGACTTCTAAATGGCATGAATTACTCTTGTCAAATGGAGGAAAGGAAGTCCTTCTAAAATCTGTCATAGCTGCCATCCCAAATTACACTATGTCATGCTTTTTTATTCTAAAATCCTTTTGTGATGACATGGCAAAAGCCCAAAGGAAATTTTGGTGGGGTTCCCTAGAAAAGAAGAAAATTAATTGGGTCAATTAGGACACAATAAGCAGAAACAAAAATGATGGAGGGCTAGGTTTCAAAGATCCACACTATTTCAACAAGACCCTCCTGGTCAAACATGCATGGAGATTTTGCATTAAAGATCAAAATTTATGGGGTAGAGTTATCCAAGCAAGATACATAAAAGGGAAATTTTTCCTAAATGATAATTTTCCTCATAAGGGTTCATGGGCAAAGCATCTTAGCTGGGAAAGAGATCTTAAAAAAAGGAGCTTTTTGGGAAGTCAAATCAGGAGAGAAGGTTAGGATCTGGAACGACCCTTGGCTAATCCAGGTTTAAGATTAATGGGCCTTGACCCCGGAAACAATGGCCCCATCTGGGTCAAAGACCTAATAGACCAGGAAAGAAGATGCTGGAACTCTACCACTTTAGGGCCAGTTTCACCAAAGAAATGGAAAACCAAATAAAAAAAAATCCCCCTAGCTTCAGGAAACTGGGAGGGAAGATTAGTTTGGAAAGGAAACTCTTCTGAGAAATTCACTATTAAATCAGCTTACTTCATAGCAAGCAGGGAAAGGTTTGAATCCCTTTCTACAACTCAACCACTCAACAGAGCCTACATCCAAAGCAAAGAAACCTAAAGGTGTTGTGGAAGCTAAAAATAGATCCCAAAATTAAATATTTCATATGGAGATGCATGTGGAATGCAATAACTATTAGAATGAACCTAGCAAAAAGAAAGCTGACTCAATCCACAACCTACCCTATCTGTGCAAAAGAGCCAGAATCAGTTATGCACGTGTTGTTCAAATGTAACCATGCTAAGAGTATATGGTTTGATTCTATTTTTTGTTACAACGCAGATACAACTCCAAATGAATTCAATAGGTGGTTCTCAGGATGGATTGGATTCTGCAAACAGTTGAAGGACAAAAGAGAAGAGTTGTTAAACTACTCAGTTTTATTGTTGTGGATAATTTGGAAAAGTAGGAATAAATGTGTCTTTGATAATGAAGTGCCTAACCCCTACAAAAATCTTTTGTGTCTTAACAGGGCCTGGAAGGAAAGGAAGAAGTTTTTAATAAAAAAATGACCAGGTACTTTGCAAGTGCCTGAAGAAGATTGGTCAGCTTTTTTGTGGCAACCCCAGAGCCGAATGTTTTGAAGTTAAGCGTAGATGGCAGATTTTTGAGTAAGGGAAAAGTAGCTTTTGGAGTGGTGGCTAGAAACCATTTGGGTCTTTTTGAAGACATCATTTTAGGTCCCTCAATTGCAGTTTCTTCTCTTCAAGCAAAAGCCTACGCCTGTCTGCAAGGAGTTAAACTAGCAAAGGCCATCAGCAGGGGTCCTTTTGTGATTGAAAGCGATAGTAAAACCTTAGTACAGGCTCTGGTCTCAAAGAATCCTACTGAAGCTCCTAATGCTTTCTTTTTTTGTAATGATATTCTGGATGAATGTAAAGACTTGGATTGTTCTTTTTCTTTTTCTAGGCGGGAAAACAATTTTCTAGCTCACAACCTTGCAAAAAAGGGGCTATCAGAAACAAGTGTTTATACTGATGCGATTCCCCCTTGGCTAGCAAATTGGCTGATTTCACCGCCCTTTCTATAATTACTCTGTTTCTCCTTTAGTATGATATTTTTTTTACAAAAAAAAAGGTGTTTCACCTATGTTATCCTATCACATGTCGCCTGCGGAATGCGTTTTGCTTGTTTCACACACGTGTATGGTGTTTTTGTCGTTTGGGGGCCTTACTTTTTGTGTTACGGCTCCATAGTTTATTTTTGTTCCATAGCTTAAGTGTTTGTCTACATCTTAGCATTTGGGGACTATATGGCCCATAATTCTCGAATAAGATATCTACAGATGAGCTGATCATGGTCAACCATTTCTTAGTGACCACGGTTTCCCTGTAATAATGTCACCCCTATCCTGTGTTATCATAAATTCATAATCAATCATGGTATATAAGTCCATCCCCTTACACACTAGTTGTTTAATTAGGAGATTATCTGACTTAAATAACCTTGAATATTTAGTGGTGATGAATCAATTGCATTTGATTATTATTTGTTGGAATCCAATTGATGTGAAACCACCTTAAAATTAACCAATCCTAGCCATCTTACAAGAACAAACTAATCACTGCTATCTTGCTAATGTAGGTCAAATTGAATCTTGAGCATCCAAAGTGTTATGGGGAGTTTGTGAAGATGCTTTTAATCTACCCAATAAGTGCTAGGCCTACATATTCCAGTCTCTCTCTTTCAACTTAGATGATCGCAAATGTTGTTTATTAATTTGTCATGGATGGTTTTTGGCCACTCACAAACTTCGGATGTTGTATACTTGTATAGGAGTCATTTAATATTACCATACCTATACAAATTTCAAACACAAGCTCAAATGATTGTATCCAAACAAAATTTCTTAGAAAATGCTAACAAGTAACAATAATCACAATATTCCCATTTAGCAAATTACTCCTACCAGTAAAAATTTATTTCAAAACGTTGCATTGGAGTTTTGAGTATAAATGGCACTATATCTAAAAATGTTGGACATTGAAATACCAATGAAACACAAACCCAAGTGAGAGAGCACTACACAAAACTGCGGGATTCAAATCTGTTACCAGTTCCAAATATAAAAAAGCAAAATGCTTGTATGTGGAATTTTATGACATAGGAATGGATTGTGACCACACAACTCCCTTTAGACCCCATAGGTTTTATTAAGGGGGTGTTCTTTTTTTGGATTTTGAGAGGGGGGGGGGAGTTGGTCAATGGGATTTTGATTCCTATTGACCAAAAATCCATGTTCATTTTTTAGATTTATGTGGGGACCTATGAAAGTTTATTTCTTAGGTACCACTTACCCGGGTAAGTGATATCCATCTCCTAGGTGGGTAAATTAACTTTTCCATCTAGGGGAAAGTTGCTAATACTTGGATGGAACAAAAATGCCTCTTTAATAATGGAAATTTATGGTTAAGATTGTCATTGCCTTATTTACATGGGAAATAAAAGAACATGGGTAAATGCACTTACCTGGTAAGTCTTTCCTGGAAAACATTTACCCATGTAAATGCATTTACCCGGGTAAGTGACTTACCGAAATCGAACGGGGCATAAAAATGTTGTCATCCTAATCCATTGGTTGATCTACTCTAGAAACTCATTGGTGAAGAAATTATGTACAAATCTCCTAATTTTTGTTTGGTAAGTTCAGAAATATATATTAATAACTAAAAGAGAAACAAAAAGACAATCTAAATAAACCTAGTGTGGTTATACAAATTAGCAATCCACTCAGCACAATGAAAACCAAAAATACCACTCTCCTGCATACCACGTTAGGCAAGTTTGTGAGTCATAACACTACAACATTTGCTAACAATGCTAAATGTAAGGTCTAAGTTTACAACGAGACAAAAAATATCTTTCAAAATAAGCAAAATGTCAACAACATCATCTTGAATCTTTCCATTGATAGCTTTGACCAACAATTGGTAGTTAGGTTCAACAATGCATTTGGTAATTTCAGCCATTCAAGCAAGATCAATTCCTTGGTCTTACAGCAATGGCTTTTGCCTGAAGCACTAAGGAGACAAAAGTTGAGCCAATGCATGCAACAATACAAAACCCTTCATTGTTTCTGATAATCACTCCAAAGCTATTTTTATTTTCTTTATTATCTCCATCAATGTTGACCTTGTAATTCACAACCTTTAGAGGATGCCAAAAATATACCAAACCCCTATGCGAATCAGATACACTTGTACCTCTTGAGCAATGCTTCAAATTTTCTATCATCAGATGCAATTGCCTATTAACATTAGGAAGGATTCCAAAACAATGGCATTAGCTTCACCAAAAAAGAAAAACATTTTGCGTTAGATAATGTATGCCCTTAGCTCCAATCATATTGATGTACACAAACATTTATCAGTAAATGAATAAAGTACGTTGTCTTATGTTTAAATTGGTATGTTTCTGTAAATTGTTCCTTAAACTAGACACTTATGAAACTCGTGTTAGTTTAGAATGTTCTCACCATTGGATTGACTTAGAGAGTTTATCTGACAAGGCTAACATTAGTGTGCTGCCGAATTGGTGGAGTTGCCTATCTCAATTGCTAGGGTTAGACCTTAAGAACAGGTAGTGGGTGTTTAGAAAAAACATAGAAGCTAGGCCAATTTCTAGTTATGCCATGGACCTTGGAGGTAGATGGGCAAACTGAAAAATTGCACTTAACCTCATACTTGATTATGATACTACATTAGATTTTGGACTGAACTATCTTTGACATGCCAACTAGTGAAATCCATCAAGAGTCAAATATTTAGGTATGTTAAGGCAATTTAGGAAATTCCCTAAATGGGTGATTATAATAATAGGATCGACCCCTTTGTCAGACAAAGTGAATATCGGGGTTTACACTCTCTTTGATGAATACCGTATTTAAAATTTGATTTGCAAAATGTATTTATATGCTACATTAAAAGGTTTGCAAAAATGTGATAATCTTGGGATCAATCTGAGCAAAGAGGGTGACACTGCATTTTGCAGTTAAGGAAGAAGTCATTCCCTGTAGGCAATGTTTTGATGATTATGGGCCGAGAGGTTAAGTGTAAGAAACCATTACAGAGCTGATTACCAAATAGAGTTTATCTTATATAAGTTCATTATCCTTGAATCTTCATAGGCTGGTTGAATCCAACGATCATTTGTGTAAATGTTAGGCCCAAAATGAGCCCAAGTTGATTGGATTAGGGGTTCACTGCCCCTGAGTAGTGAACTCGGCCTAATCTCTTCTAGAGGTGGGGTCAAACCCTTGTGTGAGACCTTTATAGGTCCCACATCATACAATATTCAAGCTTAAAGTGACTTTGCAATACCTTGGGATGTGAACCATTAAAAGAGATGGGCCTAAGGCCCATTACTAATATGATTAGTTAAGTAATCACATGAATCTGGGTATGGAGCACCCATTCTCTTAAGAAGATAGTTCTTATCAATTAAAGATAAAGTTCTGATCTAAATTTGATTTGGATTAGATTCTAATTAAATTAGGAGAGTATTCTATATAAGGGACTAAGAGGGGAGAGGCCAATTCACCCATTCTCTCCAATCTCTTGCTTTCTTCTCTTCTTCCTTGCCTCCTAAAACCCTTAATTTGACCCAACTGTGATAGGGATTGATTCTCATAAGTTCTCTATTGTATTTTTGCATGAAAAATATCAGAGGATATAAGGTTCACATACCCATATTAATCCAAGCAAGTTGTGAACTGATTTTGTTGAAACGGTGTTGCTAAATCGGCTTCATGTACACACTGTGCCATTTTCAGTTGGAGGCCAATTTCAGCACTGATATTGGGTGTGAACTACCACTCTAGGAGCTACACGTTGTGGTCTCCGTATCCGGTCACTCCTAGCTGGCACTTGCGTGGCTTCCCAAGAAGTACCTGAGATGAGGAAGAAGAAGAATCCCCGGGGGGTTTGCTTGGCGGGAACGCTCCGATGATTAATTCAGTATTCTGAGTAAGAAGCAAAGAGAAGATAAAAACTAAGAGTGAGGTAGCGCAAGAGATTTCAAGATACCCGTTTTCTGAGAATAGGCTCCTTATAACAGAATTCCGTTTCATTAGGCCCACTGGCCTCTGACAGGGCAGGTACAACCGCTGCTATCAACCTGTCGTAGCCGTTACAGACAGGGCTGAGGTGGCACGCGTGGGATCGTCACTACAGGGTACGTGCCTGTTAGGTACAAGACACCTTCTAGAGGTGGCAGGCACGACACTATTTGGCGGCTGTCCTAGATTTTTCGGGTACGGTGGTCGAGTAGGAAGCCTTCCTGTGGTATACTGAACTACCCTTTCACGAATTACCTTGTGTCGGGCTGTCCCTTGAGCGACGAGCTGCCTGTAGCAAGTTATGCCGAGTTGGCTGACCCGAGGTGTTTATACCTCGGGGTGTCCAGAGATGGATCGGTGCGTTCCTATCTAGGAGTGGCCCGAGGTCCATTGGGAGGATCTCGGGCATCAAGAAAGGTTGGGGTGCCCTGAAGTGCCTTAACCCCGGGGAGGAGGTGCAGGTAAGGTGGCTCCTGGCGAGTAGCTTGTCCGCCCAGTTGCCGAGCTGAACTTGGTGGGACCTTCCCTCCGAGTTGTGGTTGCATTCGTTGCGCTGTCATGCTGAGTCACTATTTGAGCAAGGTCATGCCCACGTGTACCCGTACTGCGAGGTCGGGCCAAATCACCCTCCATCAATTTCCCCCCACTCCCTACGCTGGCGGCGATGACCCAGCGCGGGGAGTTCATGACGGGTCGGGTGGATTTGGCGTTGGTACTTGTGTCACTCCGTTGCGCGCTTCGTCCAGCTGGACCGATCTAATGCCCGGTTTGATCAAGAGAGACCCGAGTCGCGTCTAGTTTACGCGCGGACCTCTCGCGATTTGGACTTCGTGGACGTCAAAAATGCGCTAAACTGTTTTCGCCTCGAGGAGCCCGCAGTTGTGGCTATAAATAGGGGGAACCCTTGGCCATTTCTTCGCCACAAAGCTTTAGTCGTTGGTGTTTGAGCTCGCGCTAGAGGTCTCTTAGCTCGGGTCTTCCAGTTGTCCTGTTCTCCCAGTCCGGTCGCGTTCCTTTGGTGAGTTCTCCCGAGCTTCCTTTTCCCTTCCAGTTTGTTTCTTCCCTTTCTGCCTGTCATGTCGTCTAGCGTAGGTAGCCTAGCCGATGAGCCCGGGGTGGGTACCTCGGCCCAGGGTGGCTCTTTGGCTTCTCCGCCACCCGACGCACGGGTGGCTTTGGGTAATCTGGCGTCTACCTCCAACCGAGGTCGGGTTCTGGACCAGTTTGGCCCTTCCATCATGACCTCAGAGAGGCTCCAGGACCTCATACAGAGGTTCCACCTTCCTGGGGAGTACTCATATAGTCTCCCTACCGGTAACTTCCCATGGGAGCACGGTTCTGATGAGATCGTGATCTTTAGGGAGCAGTTGGTAGCCGGACTCCAACTCCCTCTCCACCGTTTGATTACCGAGGTGTTGGTGCACTTCAACATTACTTTGGACCAACTTCACCCGAATTCCATGCAGAATATAGTTGGGACCATTTCTTTTTGCTTTGACCGATCTCTCCCTATCAACCTGGACATTCTTAGCACCATTTTGGCCATAAAGAAGAGTGCTTTGGGCACTCTCCCCGGGCACAGGCGGTCTTACTACCGGTCTCCCCGCCTGGGTTTCAAGCTCATGCACAGACTCCCGAGTAAAGTCCCGGCCTGGAAGCAGGACTACTTCGTAGTTCAGAGCAGCACGGGGTGGCCCTTCCCTACTGACTGGAGGGTGGCTGTTCAAGACCCCGGTGTCATCTTAGATGGGAAGACCAAGAAGGCACTCCAGATGCTAGCTCAGCTCGGGTTAAATTGTAAAGACTTCACATCCGAAGAGAAGCTCGTCCAGGCCGGCTTGAGCTCGGGTAGGTTTTGCTTTACTTCAGCTTTTTGTATGTATGTTTACTTCGGGATTGCTAATGTCAAAATTCACTACAGGTCCCATGGAGGCAGAGAAGATTGACAACCAAAGACTCTTCCGCCAGATGAAGAGGAAGAAGCGCATAGCCAAGAAGGCACGCGTTGAGTCTCCCCAAGCCTTAGCCGAGACTCAACCTCCACAGGCTTCGGCTCCAGAGCCCGAGGTGGTAGCAGAGCCCTCTACTAAGCCCACTGAACCTACTGCTGAGAGCGTTGCCGAGGCTCGTGCTACAGAGGCTGCTACCGGGGCTCATCCTACTGAAGCTGACGCTGAGGCTTCTGAGGAGTCCTCTCGTGATGTAGAGATGACGGCGTCCAACTCGGAGGGTCAGGGGAGCCAAACCGTCTTGAATCCCCAGTGCAACTGGAGAAGAGCAAGTTGGCTGCATACCCGGGGGAGGTCACCAAGTGTGCTGATCTCACTCCTGGTCAGCTCGGTGCCCGAGCTGCCACCCATACTATGGTGGTGAGTTGTTTTGTTTTTTTTTACTAGTTTTCCTTTGGCAGGTGAACTTCGTCATTTGTGCCTTGACCCTTCAATCAGATCGGCATCTGAGGCGGGCTCTGGAGGCTGAGAAGTCATCCCGTGCAGTCCATACCGAACTGAGGACAGTTCGTGGTCAGGTCCACCGCCTGGAGAGTGACGTCTTGGCTCAGAAGAGCTTCGTCGAGGTGCTAATGGCGGAGAAGGGTGAGCTGGCCCGAGACAAGGACAGGTTGAGGGCCAAGGTGAATGGGCTCAAGGTCGGCCAAGAGGCCTTGGGGCTCGAGGTGGATAGCCTCAAGGCTGAGTGGAACGCCCTGAAGCTCGAGATGCAGGGTCTCAAGGAGGCCAAGGGGAAGCTGGAGCATGAGGTGGAGGACCTCCAAGAAGATATTAAAGAGAAGACCGCCATCTTCGAGGATGCTCTCAAGGAGGCCAAAGCTCAAGCCATCATCGACTTTGTCAGCTCTTCGAGGTTTGATGATATGATGACCGAGGCCTACCGCAAGGGCTTCAAGCTCAGTCGGTGGCTAATCAGGCACCTCTACCCCGACCTGGATATGAGCGCCATCACCACTTCGCGGATCACCGACGACATCGTGCATCAGTCAAAAGATGAACCAGATTCTGAGGATGAAGGCGCTGAAGATGAAGCAGAGGATGCTGGCCTAGTCACTGCCCCCAATGAAGTCTCTGGCAAAGACAATGAGCCTCCCAAATAGCTCGGGCTCTGTACTTACGTGCTTAGTCTTCTCTCTGTTTTTCTGTTTTTGTTGTTTTTTTTTTTGCAACAGACTTTTGTAACATTTGCGTAAATAAAAACTTTACTTTGTTGAGTATCCGAGCAAGTCTTTCGTTTGTTTGCTGAAGTGGTCGCTTTGTTTTGAACCGTTAGGCTATTAGGCTAATTACGCGAAGCGGGGTTCTTCAACCGATGTGTTCTCGAACTGTACTCCATTACTTAGTAGGGGTAACCTTGTGTACACCGAGGTGAGTGACATAGTAGGGTATATGCCCGACCTGTCTACACCCGGGGTAGGTTGTCATCAATTGTCCTTAACGGGTTGAACTCGTTGCATGCCAGGGCAGGCTATTCACTACAAAGTTCGTGCCCGAGCCGCCTGCACCTTGGGCACTGCAAGTACATAGTTCATGTTGATGGAATGACTAAGTCTTGTATGCTGCCGAGGTTTCCTTATTAGCTCGGCGTTTCAGCCCTTAGGCTGGAGGAGTGGCTTATGGCCCACTCTCGGAGTCTACCCATGCCATAGAGGCGACTGGGTCTTGTTGTGCCGAGGTCATGTTAGCTCGGTATTCTAGCCCTTAGGCTTCGGGAGTGGCTCGTGGCCTACCCGATTCTTACAGATAGTATTGTCTTAAGTTGACAATATTCCATGCCCGAGGTACTTGTTTCCCTTTGAGGGTTTCAAGCTCGTACGTTCCTTCTCCGAGCACTCGTTTCACTCGGTAAGGACCTTCCCAGTTGGACCCGAGTTTGCTAGCGCCGGGCTCCGGTACCATAATTTTACGAAGGACTAGGTCGCCCACGCGGAGGTTCCGCTTCTTGGCCCTGGCGTTATAGTACCGAGCTACTCTCTGCTGGTAGGTTGCGGTCCTGATGTACGCGAGGTCCCTTACTTCGTCGAGTAGATCGAGGTTGGTACGTAGCTCGTCTTCGTTTGTTTGATCACTATATGCTTCTAGTCACAACGTAGGTACTTCGATCTCTGCAGGGATCACCGCTTCGGTACCATAGGTGAGATTGAAGGGTGTTAGTCCCGTGGTGGTCTTCTCCGTGGTCCGGTAGGCCCACAAAACACTAGGTAGTTCATCTGCCCATAATCCTTTATCTCGGTCCAGCCGCGCCTTTAGCCCACGGAGGATGTCTCTGTTCGTGACTTCTGCCTGGCCGTTTGCTTGAGGGTGTGCGGCTGAAGTAAAATTCTGTCGGATTCCCATGTCTTGGCCCCAATCTTGAAATTTGATGTCCTCAAACTGCTTGCCGTTGTCAGAAATCAATACCTGTGGTAATCCGAAGTGGCACACGATGTTCTTCCAGAAGAAGTTTTGAACATTTCGGGTTGTGATCGTCACAAGAGGTTCGACTTCTACCCACTTGGTAAAGTAGTCCATTGCTACTACTAAGAACCTCCTCCCACCCGTTGCTGGCGGGAATGGCTCGAGTAGATCGATGCCCCACTGTGTAAAGGGCCACGGGCTGGTGAGATACTTGAGGTCGGTGACGGGTTGGTGGCGAATATTAGCATGTCTCTGGCATTTGTCACATTTTCTAACGAGCTCAATAGCGTCTGTCTCCATTGTTGGCCAATAATATCCCTATCGGAGTGCCTTCTAGGCGAGGGCCCTGCCCCCCAAGTGCTCGCTGCACAACCCCTCATGAGTGTCACGGAGTACGAGCTCGGCTTCGGTAGGTCGCAAGCAATGCAGGTAGGATCTCCGGTACAACCGTTCATCTATCATGACGTATTTGGCTGTCTGACGCTGCACCCTTCTGGCTGCATTGCGATCTGCAAGGAGGGTCTCGTGTAGCAAGAAGCTCGTGAGCGGGTCAATCC